>BQNB010002351.1:49510-107234 GCA_026074375.1 Tanacetum coccineum
TCGATATACAACTCACGTTTCTTCGTGAACCCAACCAAACCCATCTGTTTAGGGTTAGATGTGGGTTAAACTATTCTTCTTTGAAAATCCGATTGACACCTCTAGCTGTGATTCATAATAATATGAACACTCATTAAGAACGAGTTACTAGATGATTACTCGCGCATAACAAAGACGATTTATAGTAGCATGAATTTCTGTGTGTGTATTCTTTTGGAGAAAGTGATAGTGGTGAAAGCTTGTGCGATAAATTATTAACAATTCAAATAATATAATTTTGTGTGTGTGTGTGTATTCTTTAAACGTATGAGTATTTTAGTAACCTTTTGAAGAGGGATGATTTTACCCGATTTAAGTCGTGTGATGATGGGTTCAAATCTCGTAGATTAGTTGGCAAAATATCGAAAAGAATCTCAAATAATAATAATAAGTAACAAGACTATAGGATAATTTATAATTTCATAATACTACATACTTTATATCATATCTTTATCTTTGAACATCACATATAAAGCAAATACAGTTATCGACCATGGCGCATTGAGTGAATCTTTTTTGGCGGTCTTATGTAAAAAAATTTGGCGCCCCTAAATATGTGGGATCGTGGATCAGCAAACTCCTTCCACAGAATGTTTATATGGCAGTTTATGAGATACAATACACTTTCAGGAAGCACTAAGAGAAGGTATCTTCATACACCATTCACTATTTAAGTTTATAATTTTTGCTAACTAGTTTAATCTAACCTATTAATTGAATGTTAAGGTGCTTGATTCATTAAGTTTCATTGACTGGTTATAGTTAATTGGGTTTATTTTTACTTTTCAATTTTATGTAATAAAAGTTAGGGTTTTTTTTTAAATTAGCATTGATAACAGTAATGGGTACAATGAACCCACAAATTTTGATTGTGTTTACCACTATTTCATTATGAACCCACTGGTGTTGAGCACTTGAACCTACTGTTTTGATGTGTAAATCCTAGCCGAAAGACTCCGTTTACTTGTAAGATGGTGTCTTAAGGGGGTGTTTGTTTCGGCTTATATAACCGGCTTATGGCTTATTTGGCTTTGGGCTTATCACTTTTTGTGGCTTATTTTGAAACTTTTCAGCTTATATAAGTTTATTATATCATAATGAACTTATATAAGCCGAAAAGTTCTGAAATAAGCCACAAAAAATGAGATATTAAAACATAAGCCCAAAACCAAATAAGCCATAAGCCGGCTATATAAGCCGAAACAAACAGTCCCTTACTTTTGAAAGTGATTATCATGATGAACTCGAATCATTATTGTATAAACAGGGGATGTTTGGCATTGCTTTTCGAAAGTGATTATCTTATTATTGCGTTATCTCATATCACAGATAATCACTTTCAAGCGTTTCAAGTTTTTGATACTGATTGTATAGGGGTCATATAATTAAGCTTTTAGTATCTGTTACGTAGGCATTTTTGGTTATTTCACTATCTAGATAACATTTAAATCCTTAAACTAATCTGAATCTTCCGAACACTCGACAAGTGGTTATCTTATTGTCTCTACTTCAAACATCAGGAGTACATCTTGACAACTCCTTTTGTTACACCTGCTTATGTGATGCTGATGATCCCATTTGACATAATTACTTTCAAAGTGCAAGTTGTACCAAAGTTTGGGATAGGCATAGTCACAATTACCTCAAAAAATGTTGCTAATGTGAATCCTAATGTGACTGCTAATGTGAATCCTAATGTGACTGCTAATGTGAATCCTAACGTGAATCCTAATGTGACGGCTAATGTGACTCCTAATGTGACTTCAAATGTGACTCCTAATGTGACTCCTAATGTGACTCCTAATGTTACTCCTAATGTTACTGATAACTTACATAATCCATCACTCCTAGAAGGAAGAAAACCAGTTCGTGTTTCGAAAGGATTGTAAGTACTACTATTTAGAATTTTGAGTTTGAACACTGTTTCATAATGTGACTTCATTTTTTTCATCATTACAACAGATTTCAAAATTCAAGTGAGTGTTCGCGACAGATTACAAGGATATTCAAAGAAAGAATTGATGAGGCAGGGTACACGTGGACAAAAGTGTCTCAATCTACAAAAAACTTTTACTTTGGAGAATTTAAGGTATTGCTTAGATTCTAAGTGTTTGATAAGCTTTTTTTGGTCAATAACAAATACTAATAACTTGACTTTAAATTAGAAACATTTTGTGTGGGATCTTCAAATTGAGACAAACGTGAGGGAAGCATGGGATTCAAAAGCGTCCTCACGCTATACTGATTTCTTAAGAGACATAAGAGATAAAAATGTGAAACCTGTATTCATGAGTGATGATGCGTGGAGGAATTTCACATCTTATTGGGGAACACCGAAGTATAAGGAGATCCAAGCAAAAAATACACAAAATCGTCTAAAGGGTGAAGGTTCCTCAACTCATACCGGAGGGTCAATCTCATTTCGTGAGCATGCACAAAATCTTGTAAGTATATTAACTTTAATTGCAGGCAATGAAAATTGATAAGATTCTAATTAAAGCTATTGCAATAATCCTTTTAGGTTAAAACTTGTTAATATAAAATAAGTAGATGCCAATAGTTCTTTTAAAGGATGACTCTCAAAGACTAACCTTTGTGCTGGTTTGAAACTTGGTGCATATTAATCAGATACTACCTGTAAATTTGTTAATTGTATCTTTGTTTGCAACATTTGATATATATAATCGTTCACTTGGCATATATTATATCAGCTCTTGTGCATATCATTTAACTATTGTTTATAATTTAGAACATGTTATATAGACCGATTCTTTATGTTAGATAAGGAAATGGATTTTAACTTTGCATGATCTTGGCTGTGAATTTTCAGAACACATTAACAAACTTATATGAAGTAAAAAAGCGTGTAAATCACTTTCTGGTTTAGTGAAGTGTGTTGCGCATTGGTGCGCGATCCTTATACTTACTGATTTGGACCTCACCCGTTTATTTATGTACTAATATATTGTTTACCTCTATTAATAAAATATTCTTATCAATTCTTGCCATATGGGTACTTGGTTTTATACAGTCCCAAACTTGCAAATTGTAAGTGTATTTGCTTTGAATAGGCCATGAGATGCTCTAACTCAAGATAGGTTTAATTCCTGATTTTAGTGATAGCATATCGCGTTGAAATAACTATGTATGTAATAGCATATAGGAAGTATGTGTTACTGTTATCATCATCTTTGCTCATCGTCGACGCCATTGAGTTAGATTCATGGCCAAGTAAGTTCTGACCCATAAACATATCCACTATCGTATTCTGTGGTTTCCTATTCTAATCACACTTCATAAGATTTTTATCCATCAAGAGCAGGCAATATAAGTCTTGAAAATTTTAATCTGTTAACTCTAATTTCTGTATATAATGATTAGTTGTCCAAATATTTTATTAATCTCATCTTTATGCATATGTGATGTAGGAATCTATATACAAGCGTCCACCTACGGGATTTGAGCTTTTTTTGCATACTCATACCAACGGCCATGACAAGAAAACATTTATTAATGAGAAGTCAAAAACAATTAATGTAAGTTCTGGGTTCATCATTATACAATTTAGTTCTTAGTTCTATCATTACTCATCATAAAATGTACACACTTGTAGGATAATGTGTTGCGTCTAAGGCAATAAAGGGAGGAAAATTCAGCTTCTGCAGAAAGTGAGATAGATGAAACAACAATTTACATTGCGGCAGCAAGTGGTGCAAAGAAAAGAAACCTGTATGGTACTGGGTCAAAAAGATTAGATTATCTTATAGATTCTGGAAATGAAACAGCTGCAATTTCTAAGGCAGACGACGGGTGAGAGAAAAAGTTTATGAAAATGGAGAGAAAGATCAACAAACTAAATAAAACTCTTGAGATTGTGTGTAGTCGTTTCAATATAACACTTCCGGATTGTGATTCTGATAGTGAAAAAGGTAATGGAGGAGATGCTCGTCAAGTTCCTAATACTAGTCACTCTGGAGTAGTTCGAAGAGACGAAGATGACCATGATAGCCGCATGATTGTGAGTTCATATGTTGTATATTTCTTTATGTTATTTGTTTGTGGAGACATCTTTATGATGATGGTTTGTCCTTTTTAGTTTTTATTTGTTTGAGACATCTTTAGGATGATGGTTTGTTTTAATTAGGAGACTTAATATTTATGTAAGAGTTCTCTTTATTATTGTGTGCTTTATGCAGGAGACTTACCAAAATATTTGTTTTTAGTGTGTGGTTTTTATATTATAAGCTACAAATTTGTCATAATTTAAAATTAAAATAAAATCATACAATTTACCCATGTATTTACCCATGCATTATTGATTATACGACGTAAACATTTAACCACAATTTTCTCACAAAAAAAGTAGTGGGTAATTTAGACACAAATATACCCACAAAATATTCATGGCGAATATGTCATGTATGCCATAGACATTTACACACGGTCATATGTTGGCAATTTTACCCGCGGATTATACGTGGCTAATTCTATTCTAGGATTATTATGTGAGTTGACTTTTAGACACGAATAGTTTTGTGGGCAAATGTACCCATAAAAATACCACACGCTAAATTTATAGGTGTTTATGTGTGAAGTTAGAAATCCCACAAATAGTTTCACCCATGATGTAACATAATCACCCACGCCATAATGACTGGTAAACTTACCCACAATTAAAGATGTCGTGGGCAAACAATTAGCCTCGGAGGTTTTAAGGGGTATAATAATTATGCTTACCCATCTACAGAGAGTCGTGGGTCATCCGTGGTATTACCCAATTACCCATGAAATTAGGTGTTTTACCCACAGATTTTGTTCGTGGGTATTCGCCTGAATTCTTGTAGTGATTGTTTTGGCAATCTGTTAAATATCCCCTTGAGGGATCGATCATGTGAAGCCAAGATTAAAAAAACAAGAACATAGTGTTCCGATATTTTATCGTGAAGCAAGTACTAGCATTCTAGCGTATCACGGTGACGTGCAGTGTGAGCATTCCATAGAGGTTATCTACTTTGGTAACTTGTTTGGTTTTGCGTATTAGATTTATACATACGCGTATATTCAAGACGATGTATTCGTTAATTGCTAAAAGGTACGCGTTCTTGATCCCTTTGTTAATTACATATTCTATACGTGTTTACTTTCCGCTGCGTACTCGTGTTTAATGGTTAAAATTTGTAAAAACCCAACAGTGGCATCACGAGCCATCGTGTAGAATTTATAGTTACAAGTAATAAAATTTTACAAAATTGGGGTTCTTGATTAATTTTTTAAGCCCTTTGGGCGTTTTATGCATAAAGATTCGATCTTTGTGCAACAAGATTCAATCTTTATTAGTTATAAAATTAATTATACGAATTCTAGGTTGTATGAAAATTTATGGATAAAATTTGATATGTTTAATTGTTAATTGATCGGTTTTATGTTAAAATTAATTGTTAATTCGGCATCCATGATAAATAAATGCAATTTATCATGGAGAGATATGTGATATAAATCTTGTTAATTGTTAAAGATTTATGCAAATATGATGATCAAGAATAAAACATAGACATTAAATTGATTTGGTAAGATCCACGACTTTAAGAGCTAGGGAAGACCTTAGCTATGTCTTAATGAGGTTTAAAAGTTGCTTAAATTTTATGTGCTATGTGGTCTATATTTGTAGATAGCTTACGCAATCGATTATATCGATGGATGTGGCCGGAGTTTTTAGAACGAAAGAGCCTTATATAAATATATACATATTTTTTAATTATTAGATAATTAGGATCATAATGTTATTTGCATGACTTAATTGTTAAGTGTTGTTTTTGAATAAGTGTTATGTGTATTAGTTTTGTGTTTATATTGGTTTCTTTTAATTTTGGACTTGTGAGAAAATAAAAGGTTTTTCGAAAAATATATATAAACATGACTAATTATTATGAAATCAGATTTATTATGGACTATTTTATAGTTCATAATGTGTTTTTCAAATTAATGTTTTATTATTATCAATGACGTAATTTGCAAAAATACTACTTAGTTGCAAGGATAAGGTTTGGGGAAACTTATCAAGACTTCGGTCTTGTAGATACCATTACCCTATAATACCTGACTACGTTGTAGTTTCCTTACCTTGCATACTATTTAGGAAGTCGCGAATGGTCTAGGGTTTGAATGGTTTTTAACCATTCTCTAATCTTTTCCCGCGATAAAATATAAAATCATTAAGATTTAAAAACATGTTGAATCGTCAATTTTTAAAGGTAACACTATTTATACATTAGATGTATAGAAAATAAGTGATACCGTAATAAATAACTCTTAATTACGTAAGTTTTTATTAAAATTTATGATACTATGATGTATGCTTGCTTTCTTTCAGTACATATTTGCCACGTAAAAATTTATACCTTTAAATAAAGGTTATTGCCATCAGTTTGTAAGAAACTTGCATATGCCTTATTACTATGCGTGGAACGTATTTAGATTGTAATCCAAGGTGATTATACCACTTTTTCGTGAGTAACAACCTCTCCAAAACTAATTTCTAAATCACGTTTGTGTTACATATTCACCAGTTCTTGATTGGATGACTTAATCGGTTTAATGGTGGTGACCTTAGATACGAGGCTTCGATCGGGATTGATACATGCTTTACTAGTTATATTATTATTAATAAAGTTAAAGTCCCATAAGATTCTAATGAAATTGCACAGGTCGGCAATTATTGATCGTCAATTTACCTTTTGAATACCACCATCACTAGACTGCCATCAACTGATGGGTGGTGATATGTCAAGTAGGGTCATAACTTTTAGAATTTAATTGTTTTAACATGGGTAGTTATTTTTTTTATTTTTCCTAAGGAATATTTATGGAAAAATACTAAAAAAGTGATTTTTGCGATTTATGTTAATAGTATTAATGCAACGGATAAACCGTAAACAAGGTTTCTTTCATTCTTGAAGAAGTCAACGAGGACTCCTTTCCTTGTAAGGAACAGGGAGACTCTTCCTATCATCTTCTTTCTTGCTCCAGAAATAGTTATATAAGTACGTTAGGAATTGTACCTAATGTAATCAAAACTCTTAGCAACTCTTAATTGTTAAGAAAGATTGCATAACTTATATTTTCATATAGATTTCATCACCCTTATTCGGTGGTGAATACTTTGAAAGATATAAGACATTTAGATAACTATAATGTAAGATGCTTTATGAGTTTTAGATTAGGAAATACCAATACTACCACAAAATTAATAAAGGCAAACTAGCATGATTCATCTAGTTAATTGCTTTAATCAAAATTAAGGAGGAAATTGCATGCCACAATTTTCAAGTTAATTAAATAGCATTGATGGTAGTCCCTATCTATATAGTAGAAAAAACTTTTGAATCCATGAACATTGTACTAATTAAGATTCAAGAAAGTTGGGAAAATAAATTAGTTCACTAATTTGTTTTCACTTTTTTTTTGGTTATGGAACACTTGCAATGTTGTCAAATCCAGTGGGAGGCATCATGGTTATTTCTGAACAAGACATTAATGTATTGTTGTTAATTCAGTGGGGAGCTACAAGGTTATTATCTTGGTTAGTAAACACAAAATTATCTCGCTTGTCTCGAGATAGTATATAGTTTTCCAACTATACACACTAATGGTTTTAAGGATAGTCGTGCACTATTTCTTATTAAACAAAGTGGTTCTATATCTACTTGTAACGCTAATATCTGTAACACTATCATATTGTCCATATAAACAAACAAATATTGTGTTGTTTAACTACATGTATGATGTTGTGCCATGCACAAGTGGGAGAAATCTTTATTGTGTGCAAGGTACAATAAATGACAATAACAATATGATCAAATGTTCTCTTGACCGTAAGGTAAGAAACATTATGTCGAGATATGAATTAAAGACTACTTCATGTAAAATGTTTATGTGTTTTTGGAATGTCCAAAATAATGAAGTAATCTTGATTTAAAGACTACTTCAAGTAAAAGGTTTATGTGCTCTTGGAATGTCCTAAATAATGAAGTAATCTTGTTTAACTTGGAATTACTATTGAAGTCAAGAGTTGATGTTCATAGTTACTTTAGTTAAATATGTTTATGTTTAATGTAAATTAATAAACATGAAGTCCTTTAAATGTTGAAAGACTTATAACATAAAGTAAGTTATATCCTCTGGCTATGACATGAATAAAAGTCCTTGAATTGTTCAAAGGCAAAATAATATATAGTTAACATGGATAAAGTTCTTGAACTAGTTAAAGCCGTATACATTATTGCATGAAAATAGATTTTTAAATACTATATGTTCAATTTGGTTTCACACAATTGATAAGTATGTGGCCTAAAGAGTATTAAGTTATTTAAAAGATTGTGATAAAGTCTCACAATAAAATTACTCATAGAATACCACATATTATGATATGTCTAGAGTGTTGAATCAAATTATTTGGAATTATTTAATTTTAATAACTTAAATATTTTACCTCCAAAATCTATCAAGGTTTGAAATTGAGTATGTCTTGTATATACTGAATAAAACTCCAACCTATAAGGTTAATAAGACACCATCATGATTATAGAATGTGATGACTAACATTAAGTCTTAAGAACTTGAAGTTCTGATTTTGTTAAAAGTCTTATGAAGAATGACACTAACAAACTACACTCAGGAACTATCAATGTATCTTGTAATGTTCCTCTACATGCTAAGTAATTATAGAAGAGTCTAAAATTACAAAAGGCAAGTGGGAGTGTTTTTGGATCTTGTAGAGATAAAAATACAAAATACATAACCTTCTTAAACATACTAGTGAATATCATACTGAGATTGTATATGTAAATGTTAAACCTCATAATGATATAATACTTGTTCATAGATCCGCAAGGATACATCAAATACTTGATTGATAAATGTTATATCAGTATTGAGGAATATGAGTCACAGGGTCATGGTGAACCTGTTAAAGATGCATTATTGAGTTTTAAATTTGGTATCATGGTAAAACCATTAAGATGCATTGTTGAATTTTGAATTTGAATAATGACTCGAACTATGAATGTTAAGATGTTGTCTATAAAGATAATCATTTTTGAAACTTGATTGATCTTTAACTAAACGGTTAGACTGTGAAGTTAAAATGAGTTTCTTCAAAGATAAAAACACCCCAAGTGGTTTGGTTCTTGGTTTCAAACTCATAAGGACAATGTTGTACACATATTTGATGCATGCATTATGATAGATTTTTAATCATACTCAAGCATTTGATTGTGATTAAATATTCTTTCTATGCACATTAATTATATAAAGATAGTTGATTGTCATATTAGTGTTCATATTGATGAAATATGACAATGGAATTTAAAACTCTTCCTTGAATGATTGCTATTGCGAGGACTGTTAGTAATCAAAGGAGTTTATGAATTCATATAACCTTTATAAAGTGTACAAGCGGCAAGAATCCAAGTATGGATTATTGCAAGCATCTAGGAGAATAATCTTATGTTTATTGTTAAATAAAGATAACTCCTGAGTATTTCTAAAAGCTAGTAAGAGTATTATGTTCAGGTTTCTTTCACCTGAAAGATTTAGGAAATAAAACATACAACCTTGAAATATATGTTTATTGCTATGAACATACGCGGTATATAAATCTAACACAATTTAACATACCATTTAAAAAGTCTCAATGGATACATATCTTTTGATAAGATGGAACATGAATGAAATCTTAAGTTGGACTAAAGAATTCATTATGTACATCATATTATGTAGAGAAATAGTTGTACCATGCATGAATGCAAGATGATTTGACAACATTGGTATTTAGTCGAAAGTTATTAGATAATTATATAATTGAATATTTTAATGGAATATATTTGGTTTTGGAATTCTTCTTAGATTATGGATTTGTACATAGTAATAAAAATCTAAGGATATATATTGCAATAATTTGTTGTGCAATTAGAATAAACCAATAACCTTGGAGTTCATGAGGTGCCAAACATTATTAAGAGAATATTCACTGTTTACGGATTTTAAAAGCATGGGGTTGTTTGTGTACATGGATGCTAAATCTGATTGAGATGACACTCAATACTAGTCATGGTATGATTTCATTTTTGATGATGACCATGTGGACTAGTTATGCTTAACTAAGAGCATAGTTGCACTATACATTAAAGAATAAAAATACTTTACACTTTTGGAAGCTGCAAAAGCTGATTGTTGTCAATAGTTGATGTCACACACCTTATGAGATATAGTGTGTTAATATTGAGATATTTGTATAAATAAACAATCATCATAGATATTCAAGAACTTCATTAATTGAATTCTTGAAATAAATATTCTCAAAATTTCGAAAGATCAAAGCTAGTTGAAATTAATGAAATATATTCCTTGTCAACAAGTACGATAGTCGTATCTTGAGGCATGATTCGTCAACTAGAATTATCATGTATTTGATCTATTTAGTATTTGGATAAGAGGTGTTTAGACAATTTTATTAATGATAATGATACGTGGTATGTGGTTATATTTAATATATAAAGTGTGTCCTATATTTGCATGTTTAATCCATGAATAGTATTTACAGTATTATTCTAAATTGGTCCGTTGTTGATTAACAATGTGGAAATATTGTTAAATTAAGACAAATCTGAGTGATTGGTGATATCTTGGATATTAAATGATGTGTCCGCCAAACTCACATGATAATCATAAGATGAATATCGGACTTCCCCAACTAACAAGATTATTACTTTATGGATCGGCGTCATTAAGTAAACCTTGTAAGTGATTTTAATTTACTAAATCTTTAGATTTGAGATGTGAGTAGGTCTTGCATGTATGGATAATCCTTCTTGATGTAGTTTAAGTTATCCTGAATAAGGTAGCTAATAAGGACTATTTTTAAAAGTGATTTTGAAGCATATGACTTGACACTTATAGTCAATATAGAATTTGTTCCTTCAATAGTTGAAGTATGATGTCATTGGGCCCTTCGTAGGGTTAATCAGATGTATGTGTGGCTGCACCCAAAAACTCAGGTAGATATGTCTCAATGATTTTTTGGTAATCATGATTAATCATATATACGAGAAACAGAATCGTTAAATAATGGAATGACTTAGATTCATATCTATTTTTAACACGGTATCAGAAACAAAGGGATTGTAAATACTTAAATAATTTAAATGTGACTTTACGAAAGTACACTCAGGTATTCTTGAGAGCATTGCTAGACGCTTACCCATGTTATTATATTATTTGAGACATGTCCAAGTGAGAGCTGTTGGGATATGTACATATATCAAATAATATATGTCCGGGAAAAATGTGAGCCTATGGGGGCACACGCGTATACACAGAGGATACGTTTATTAATGTAATTAATATATTTATTGTATATTAAGTATATTAATATGTTTCACGAAATAATTAAACGGTCTCTAAATTATAACGTTAGACGATATAAATAATTAATAGATATTAAAAAGTGAATGACTTGTTAGTACGAAAACTAAACCCGTGAGGTGTTGATTGTGACCGGTCGAACTAAAAGAGTATAAGGGAGAAAAGTGTCGATTTATGAAACTTAAGGAGGTGCTCTAGTCTAACTTAAAGAACAAGTTTTGAGACTATATAAACACTCTTTAAATTCATAAATCACACGATATATGATATATCCCTAATAATGTCAGTCGACATCTTATTATCTTTGGCATGCATGAATTCTATTTTGCAATCGCATGGATGTTAATCACATGCATGGTTTTATGCATATATTATATATGCATGCCATGTTTAATGAATGGAAATTGTTTCCACATTGTTTTGACAATCTGTTAAATATCCCCTTGAGGGATCGATCATGTGAAGCCAAGATTAAAAAACAAGAACGTGGTGTTCCGATGTTTTATCGTGAAGCAAGTACTAGCATTCTAGCGTATCATGGTGACGTGTAGTGTGAGCATTCTATAGAGGTTATCTACTTTAGTAACTTGTTAGGTTTCGTGTATTAGATTTATACATACGCGTAAATTGAAGACGGTGTATTCGTTAATTGCTAAAAGGTACGCGTTCTTGATCCCTTTGTTAATTACATATTCTATACGTGTTTACTTTCCGCTGCGTACTCGGGTTTAATGGTTAAAAGTTGTAAAAACCCAACAGGGACCATATCCCTAAGTACACATGTAGGCGGCGCATGTTAAGGAACCACCATGCAAAAGACATATTGGATAAATCACCGTTTACCTTTAGCATGTGGCTCTTGCCACGTCATAGCAATCGATGTCATTCGACCTTTACATGGCGTCCTTGGATATGTGAATGTGCATTGCCTTGACCGAGAAATCTTCTAAGTCGCTAAGAACGCACGTCCACTTATCTGAGTCGTTTGTGAGATGGAGATGGGTAACGAACTCAACTAGATCACTTATTGATACACACTAGATATATTTTCCTGATATAGTCTCTAAGATATTAAGCGTGATCACTCCATCATCAGTATTCGTTTTTTCAGCCCTCAAGGTTACACATTTCCTTAACAAGCTGCAATGTGAAGCACTATATACTTTACTAGTGTCGCCATCTATAAGTGTATCAATGGCTGCACAAATTGCAAACAGTCATGCACAAACGGTTTGACCCAAAGAACTTATGGTATCCAGGATGTTATATACTATTTCTTAGCATTGTGACACAAGATACGGGTTCCATATTTAGAATGATTTGCGCAGCTGGCCAGTCCCACATATGTTGTCTTCTCTTCTGGACTTGTGTTGGTGCACTGACTTGGAGAACTTTAGTCCCTAATTGTTGCACGTGTTTATGCTTTTAAGCATGAATATGATGATTAGTGTTCAGTGTTAAGAATTATAAAGGTCTCTAATGGTTTATAATGACACAATCTGCTAGCATCGGTGAATAAAGTGGTTTGTTTTAATTTTCATGATAGATGAGATGTTTTGATAGCAAATGCCAAATGAGAAGATTGTCGCATGCTTATTTTTCATACCACACGTCTTTCTCATTTTTTATCGAATATAATTATGTTTTGTATATCTTGATATCAACATCTTCGGTCTTCTTAGTACAAAGTGTTGGGATTTAATAAGTAGTTAACCCATAACTACGAGTATGCAGCGGATATGGATCTAGTTTGGCATATATGATTAACACACAATAAACATAAAAGAGTACGAGAAAACTAACCCTTGTTGAATGCCTTGAACAAATCAAACGAGAACTAAAAGCTTTGAAACTAGTGGATAAGTTTCCACCTCTATGGATGCTCACACAAACACGTCAAACAAGTGCGCCCGGATGCTAGCCTTGCTTCACGTATATCCCAAACAACTAGTGTAATGCAATGTAACCTTAATTAAATACAAAAAACCCTCTCTTGTACTTTGTACCGAAAATCAAAAAACTAGATCTAGGGTTTCACCGAATTCGATTCAACCAAAATAGGCAGAATGAACCAAAAATCAATAAAACAAAACCCTAGCCAAATCTAGTTGTTGTCACGACTTGACACCCTTCAAACCAAAGTACTACACCTTCTGGAACAGCCTTGGGATCGAATCACACCAAAATATAACCCTTAGGGTTAACCGAAAATCACCAGAAAGTGGAAAAGTGAATCGAAAATCAAAGAACCCTAATATGGGTATTGTTATTCGACTGTTATGAGTAAGGGGGAGGGGGAAACGAATTTCTTGAGTTATTAGGGTTGTTGTGTCGTGTTTTTATGAGCTAGGGGTGAAGGTTTATATACCCTTCAAGCCCTAGTCATGATAAGACTTGGAAACAAAAGTTTAAGCCTAATTACAACTCTCCTCTTCTCCCTTATCTCTTAATAATGAACCTAGACACCTCTCTAGAACCTCTATAGGCCGGCTATACCACTAGGCTACCATAAGGTTTGCGTCTTGTCATTTTAGGTCCTTGGTTTAACAATTAGAAACTTTCATGAAGTATTAACGCACTCTAAGTGTTTAACGTGTGTGCCCCTAATAGGCTCACACATTTCTAGTCGTATAGTGGCTATTCCAACTAACATATTTCAATAGCTCCCACTTGGGAGTTGGAGTAGCAGACTGCCCATATACTAACGACAGAAACGTCTAGCAACACTCACATTCGTTGTTAAAACTAGAAATGTCTGAGATCAAGTTTTAAAAACATTCTCAGTAGCATGTTTATGTATCTCTTGCTATAATCATCCCTTTGTTACAGATACCGTTAAACTATGGATATGGATCCTAACTCATTCCATATAATTTAACCATTTAGATTCTTGTTATAGATTTTAATTCAGATATACCAAATGTAATCAAGAATCATCTTGCATTACCCTGTGGGTTCGGCCAAACAATTATCTGATTAATTCTGGAGAGGCGCCAATGGTATCATTCTGCACATATCAAGTGGAGGAACAAATTCTTTGTTGACTACAAGTGTTGTAAATGCTGCTTCACATCACTTCCAATAATAGTCTTTATAACTACCATTTTCAAGACAGCGTTTGACTTAGAATTAAAAAGTGATATCCACACATACCAGAACTTGTTTGTATTCTCAAGTCTAAGGATGACTTAACTAACCATTTTTGAAATCTTACTTATGACAACGGATCCAAAAGTAAATATTCGAAGGTTGGGGTGTCCAATATGCATCCCTTGTGAATAACATATGAGTTTGGCGGGAACCATCCATATATTCAAAGAATATAACCAACACTCGCATTTGCCTTATGTAATAGTACTCCCATATTGTTAACTGACAATGGACATATTTAGAATGATAAATCATTCAAGGATTAAACATACAAATATAGGATAACAATTATTATATGAATGAAAACAAATACCAAGTATCTTTATTCATCAGAAAATAAAATTATCTTACAATCCCAATTATCCAAATACTAATAAAACATAGATTTACACGAGACTACTAGCTGGAAGGATTCCAATATTCCTAGTATGTTATGAATGCTTTGGAAAGGCTAATGCTTTAGTAAAAGGATCAGCTAAGTTGTCATATGTGTGAACTTTTTCTAACTTTATGTCGCCATATTCAATAACTTCACGAATGTAGTGAACTTTGGTACGAAAATGTCTAGCACCTTTAGTGATTCCTGATTCATTAGTTATAGTAATTGTTCCAGTATTATCACAATACATATTTATGGGTTCTTCAATTGTGGGAACATAACCCAGCCCATAAATGAATTTTCTAACCCAAACGGCTTCCTTAGAAGCATCATAAGCAGCAATATACTCATCTTCTGCAGATGAAGTTGCGAAGATGCTTTGCTTTGTACTCTTTCAGTCAATAGCACCTCCATTTAAAACGAATACATATCCAGTCTGAGACTTTAGGTCATCAGCATCCATCAGATATCCAGCATCAGTGTAGCAAGAAACCTCGAGCTCTCGTTTTATATCACCTCCGTAAACAAGAAACATGTCCTTAGTATTCCTGAGATACTCCAAATAACAGTAGTCCAGTGAAGATCACTTGGATTTTGTTGAAATCGACTTGTTATGTTCTGAGTGAACGCAACATCAGGGCGAGTACATCTCACAGCATACATAATAGATCCCATAGCCGAGGCATATGGCATATTTTTCATGCGCTTCAATTCAGCAGGTGTTGAAGCACCTTGTGATTTACTCAGTCTTAGCTTTTCTTGCATGGGGATACTTCCACGTTTGGAATTCTCCATGTGAAATCTCTATAAGATTTTCTCAATATAAGCACTTTGACACAAACCAATTAACCTCCGTGATCTATCTCTGTAGATCTTGATTCTAAGAATATATGCAACTTCACTTAAATCTTTCATAGCAAAACACCTTCCAAGGTAGGATTTTACATCTTGTAACATTGGAATGTTGTTTCCCATGATCAATATGTCATCGACATACAAGATTAGGAAAGTGACATTACTCCTACTAGCTTTAAGATATACACATGGCTCATCACGATTTTGAGTGACACCGAATTTGTTTATTTCATCATCAAATCATTTATTCCATTGCCTTGATGCTTGCTTAAGTTCATAAAAGGAACGTTTCAGCTTGCATACTCGGTTTGGATATTTTGGATTGATAAAACCTTCAGGTTGCTCCATAAAGACCTCTTCTGAGAGATGTCCATTGAGGAAGGCACTCTTGACATCCATTTGCCAAATCTCATAGTCATAATACGTGGCTATGGCTATAAGAATCCTAATAGCTCTAATGTTGCAACAGGAGAGAATGTTTCTTCATAATCAACCCCGTAGGTTTGAGTGAAGCCCTTCGCTACAAGACGAGCTTTAAAGGTGTGTACAGCTCTATCCATGTCAGTCTTATTTTTGAAGAGCCACTTGCTACCAATGGTTTTGTCATTAGGAGGAAGATCAACTAAGTCTCTAATGTGTTGTCGTGTAGGGTCAATTATTTAATTATCAAGTTTTACATTTATATTTAACCAACAAACATAAAACAACACTAAGAGTGAAACATTAATACTATATTCTATCAGTATTTTAATTAGTTCTAATTAATCTATATACTGGTTAAACCTATGCTATATACGTTGTCTAATGATATGGGGATTTTTCAGCCTGAGAGACTAGCACAGGTTTGGTGGAGACAAATATCAATTCAATAAACAATAAACATAAAAGAATAAAATTAGAAGATAGAAAAGCGGTACAAGCCAAATGATAGAAAACTGTATTAGCCATATTAAATCCAGTTCAATGTCGGTTTGTTTGTTTTAGTGCAATGATTTACTTATCTCGAAGCGGCATATCATTCTTAAGACTTAGGCGGGACATCATCCTAAGACCTAGACATGATTAATCCTATCACAATTAACGCATCCGCATAAAGCATCCTTTAGTTTAATTATAATCAATCTTAGGGAATCAAAGCAATGGTGATCCTGTTAAAACCCTAGCCCAACAGGACTTTACCCACTTATTGTTTGACGGTGTTTTATATACTGGTAGTCCACTATTCAAATCTTTATCAGTTAATTAAGAGCGTGATTGCTGAAACATAAACGGGTCACCTACCGGTCCAACTAAGCTCATAATTCAAAGACAAAGACAGAACGTTATTTGTGATCCTATTGGTCCAGTAATATAAAACACAATATGGAGAGCTATCCCGATATCTATATTACTTGGTCTGTATCATTAGATCCAATTGAATGATAGGTCGCATATTCAAACACATAAACAAGTATGAGGTGATAAACATAATTAAACAATCAATGATAAATTAAGAAATCGATTTTAAAATAAACCAAACATTGAACTTTCGTTAAGATGGCTAATACCCGAGGGTATTAGCCCACAACCATTGTAATTATACAAGCGTAATCAAACAATGAAAATCAAACGATTAAGAGAGTAAAAATTACACGATATCTTCTATGGATTCGTGATCAATGCTTGACCTTAGTGGCTGGTCTTCTCTTCTAAATTTTGTCTTTAATGAGTATGGTATAAACAATATGATATTGCACACTGAAAACTTATTTTTGAGTCTTCTATTTATAGTGTCTGAAAAAGACTTGATACGCCGTATATGGCAAGGTCGATACGGCGTATTGGGCTGGATTCTTTGGAGTGCGCGCTACGTTCTCAATCAATCAGTAATATCTTTCCCAATTTACTTTATTTACTGTATCTTTGAATAGTTATCTTTATGGATACGGCGTATATAAACAGATAATATGCCGTATTGGGAATTGGTCAAACGCGTTTTCTTGTAAAGTCTTGGCGCGGATACGTCGTATCTCTTTTGTTGGATACGGCGTATGTGAACTGAAATCAGCATTCTTCAAATATCTTCGTTTTAGCTCCAAATTATGCGCCTTTTAGCTTGTCTTCACAAAACACTCCTGAATTACTGCATTTATCAACTTTAAAGCAATTAAGTACCAAATAATGCAGTAATTATATAAAAGTGGGAAAAATAGATGGGATAAATGATATAATAAAGTGACGTTATTTGATGTCATCAAATATCCCCCACTTGAATCCTACTTGTCCTCAAGTAGACTTTAGAAAAGTTTCAGTTTATGAAAATGTTTCCCAACCGAAGTTGAGGATTTTCCGTTTAAGCATCGTTTTGTCCTAATCACCTGTACATAACCAAGCTCCTCACGAAATATGGAAATGAAAACACTCAGATCACTCAACTAATCTAGGGTGCAACATTTAATTGGTACGCTCAATTGCTCGGTCGTGATTAGTTTCGTATCATAGGCTTGGCAAGGATACACATCTCCACCGCTAAAGCTAAGGAGAAACAAGTCAAAAGATAAATTAGGTTAAGAAGGCTTAGGGTTGATCATTCAACAGTCTTTCACCATAAGTACCACACCAACAAGGCAGTTGTATCGTACATACACGGCCGTAACGACGGAATAGACATATACAATCCGATCACATCCCTGTTCGTGTTTAACCAGTGGTTAGGATGAAGAATGATATAGGTAGGGAGCTTCTAACTTTCACCGAAAGTCGCCATCCAACAAGGCAGCTGAGACATGCATACATGGCCGTAACGACAGAATAGACATGCATGCTCGAACAAGTCCTCGTTCGAGTGGACACTAAGGTTAGTTGCTAGGAAAGGGAAGTAAAATGGGTGTTAAACAAAATTTACGAAACAAATAGATTAAGCCAACAAATAAGGTACGGTTGCTAGTAACTTTCCCCCGACCGTTCCATGACAAAGACTCGAACATATAGACAAACGCCTCGATCACAGAAATGACAAAGACAACCTAAGTTGGCGTTCCCATAACGGTCAACTTCCCTTACATCCCGCTCTTTACATACTTTTACAGAATAAGTGGTGATATCGGCCACTTTTTACAAGACTTTACATCGTTGATTTTTGTAACGTATCAACGAATAATCGATCCTTCCAAGTGATTCCTTCGGTATAAACTTCTTTTGAAACGACTATTTTTCTTCCTTCTCTATTTTTTTGCCTTTTCCATTTTTTTGCAATACATCATAAATCTCGGTTTTATTTCACCGTCTTCACTATCATAATTCGTCCGGATAATCTTTTCTTTGTGACACTTCTTCTTCGGACATGATTCATAATCGCAAAAGTAGCAAAACTTACGAGCTACATATTTTTCCCATTGCATTGTGCAATTTCTCGACCATTACAGAGATAGAAAAATTTCACTTTGACACAGGAAATACAAAACTTTACACGAAAGCAACTAGCAACATTGATTAAAATAGGCTTAATCTACACGGTAGGCTAAGGTGAAAAGGTGTAACGAAACATATAATATGGTGTAGAAAAAGAAAGGAATGGCTCAACAGGTTGTTCTAGGGGATTTTACTCTAAAAATAAGAGTAAACAAAAGGTTACACGGGAGTTAACTAACCAATGTAGTTAGTTAATTTTACGACATGTAGGCTATTTGGTTTAATCATAGAAATTTATCAGTTGAACATGTTCCTCCATCTAAATCCATAGTACTAATCATTGCGGTCTCGAATGATATACCAGGCCAAGTTCTAAAGTCCACTACATCACTGGCACACTCATAATTTTGTGGAATTATTAGGTAAACAATTAGAAATGGAATAGGCTTAATTCTCACAATATGTATCAAGAGTTATAGTGCGCTAGGTAATGTAACTAGTGATTTTTACAAAAGTCATGCTAATTTTTTTTAATTTGGCCTATTTTTAAGCACTTTGCATGTTATTTTTTTAAAAAGAAGACAAGTACGTTCTAATTCTCCATCCCCCCACTTAAGTTATACAACGTCCTCGTTGTATAGATAAAACAATTAAATAATAAGGGAAAATAGAATTAGAACGGAAAACTCCCTGATGTTTTGCTCGTTATAATTCTCTAAGATGAGTTCTTGAGCAAAAAGTGTGTTGACTAGGGCTTCAGAGTACCCGGATAAGTTCAACACATGTCCTTTTCAGAATATACCATATCATAGTTTCGGCAAGGTCCTGCATAAAAGATTAGAAGACAAGTGCAATTTCTATCTCGCTACAATGGTACAAGAAAACAATTAAACACACAATTGTACAGGGATCGATACGCCGTATCCCAAACCCTAAGATACACCGTATGGTTCCTGTAAAAACAATTAAATACTGGAAATTAAATAGCAAGTTTTAAAACTGATAACGTCCAGACACGTCTATACGCCGTATCCATAGGGGTTCGATACGCCGTATAGAGTGTCTGGGAAGACAGACTCGTGCAACAAACAATTAAAATGCGACAAACAATTAAAGTGACCTGGTTGTCTCTCGAGAAGCACTTTTGTTTCAGCTGGTCTTTAAGTTCGACATTTTTCTTCCTCCTTTTCAAGCAATGGTTTTGGGATTTCGAACCTGTAATCAATCAATGATTTGTGTTGCTAAACTTACTGTCAGTCTTGATTCTATCACACACAAATAAACCAAAATCATATAATACATCAAAAGGAAATCGGTAATCAAAGTGAAGTGTAATATACAGTACAGATCCACAATAGATAATAATCAAAGGAGAAAAAGATCAAGGGTCGGGCTGGTCATCGGTATGAGGGGCTGCAGAGGTGCTGGCATCGCCTGTCCTGGGTCTGACACACCTCTAGTAGGGCATCCATGAGCTATCGACAAGGATGCTATCGAATGCCTGATAAGATTGGCCGCTGGCGTCCATTAGCTGTGTCATGCAGCTGATCAGCCAGGTGGAGACTCTAGACTACTCGGTAGTAAAGCTCTTAACAATTCCTTGCAAGCCCACAACATCATGCCGTAAATCACGCATCTACTCCTCGATCCTCTCAATCCTTTGTGATATAGTCCGGGGCTGAAGAGCTGATGGAGGTGGCAGAGGTACCTATGTTGGTACTGGAATCTCCTGAGCACCTTCATCGTCTGCCAGACCAGCCTCATCGGCCTCATGGGCACCAGCCGCAACAACCTGCTGCCTCTTTGGTCCCTGGGCTACCCAAGCCCATGTATCTCCGTACTTCGAACAAATGTTGAGCCTCACAAGCTCATGTAGATCAATCAACGGGAGCTCTCGGGTGACTACCTGCAATCCCCTCAATCCTTCATCACTGACAAGCCCAAAATGCATGGCCAGACACCCAATGAAGTGCCCTCCTGACAACCTGGCCCCGCTCTTCCTCCCCTCAGCATGCCTAAATAGATACTATGCTAATAGATGTGAGACATTAGTAATCCCTTGGTCCATGCTGCAGAGATAGAAGAGATCGACACTGGTCACCTTCCCATGTGCCTGCCCCTACCAGAAATGCTGTAAGCTATCATCCCGTGGCACAGTCTCCTCACAGGGTCTCGAATAAGAACATAAGAGGGGGCGGGCCCCAAGAAGTCTCTGTTAGACGAGATCTTAATCCAATAATCCCTAAGATCCCCCTTGTCGGGGATCAATCTATTAATACCATCCCAATAGGCTCCAAACCCAGCCTCTGCCATCTCCTGCTCAGTGTGTAATCCCAATGCCAGAATAAATTGTCTCCATGTCATCCTCCTCCTAACACCTCCTAACTGAAAACACAGCGTATCAGCAACATCCAGTCCCATGTCTGTATCACTCATCCTATAAGTGCTGAGAAACTACAAAATAAACTCGCGGACCAAAGGTGCTCGGATCCCAAACAATCTCCTCCAAGCGTGACTCATAAATACCTGCTGTCTCTCTCCCCCAGTATACACCATCCTCAACCTCACTGCCAAATCCTACCTCATCCCGGGAGTTAAACCCTCAAAATCTAATACCTGAACCAGGTTAACAGGCCTACTCCATATCGTCTCGAGCCTCTGCTCGTAACTATGTATAATACCCTTGGTGTATCCCTCAACCTGGTATATGAGCCAAGGGTGTCTATGATCAGCAGCAAGTAAAGGTGTCGTATCTGAAAAATTAACTAGATCAATAAACTGATTCTGTTGTAAGGGCTTGATACGGCGTATTCGTAGAAGGATACGCCGTATATAAAGGTCTGAATTCAACACGCCGTATTTATATAAGAGGATACGGCGTATGGGAGTTAAAACATAGAACCTTGTATCAGATCAATACGCCATATTCAATTCATTGGGTACATCGTATTTATGTTTAAAATTTAGGTAAAAATTGAGGCAATACGTCGTATCCAATGAATTGAATACGCCATATTGCTTCTGCAGTTAAAATTGAAAATGGGTTTTCCTTTATTTTACCCAATTCAACCCAATCATATTATCAACGCCATATTCATTGAGTTTTAGTATCCATAAAAGGAGGGGGCATACAATAGTCATACGAACCCCTAAATTCAAAATCTAAACCCTAACCCTAATTCTTAATCGAAAAAGAAAGAAGGGAATATATTAAATCATACCTTTCTATTAGGAGGCAAGAATTATATAGAAACACGGGTTGATTTATGAGATTAAAAGGGTGCGGTAATTTTTTTTGCTTGTGAGTAAAAAGTGTGTGTGTAAAACGATCCGGCGTATCAGCTGGGTTTTTATACCCACGCTGGATACGCCGTATAGGGATTTGTCTGATATCAGACATTAAATTGATACAGCGTATAGGTATTCCTAAATACGCTGTATTTTTCCATGGAGGCCAACTTTTCAAAGTTTTAACAAAGGAAAACGTACCTTGGCCTCCGCAATTTTTGTATGAGAACCATCCTTATAATACCGCTTAGGGTCGAACGGGATGCCAAATGGCATACATAAATTTTTGATGAGATTAAATGGCATCTAGTTAATGTAACACCCACTCATGATATTTGCATCTAATATTATGATAAAAAAATTCTCGTTGAAAACTTTTTTAGTCTTATCGTGAATTTTTCTCGAAAGCTTATTTGATCTTTTTATATCATTACGCCCAGAAGGCCGTGTTATATCGATGTTGTCATCGCTATCCTTAATCATTTTCAGATTATCGGGAAAAGTTACATGTAAAGCGTTTCATTCCTCTTCATCATATTTGGACAAAGATGTATCAAATTTATTGATATGTCTAGAACTTACAAGAGGTTCAACATCAAGATCTGATTTAGACGTTAAGCCATCGTTATAAACAATGGCTAGAAATTCATTCTCGAAATCTTTAAAGTAGTCTAAATCAGCAAGACAATCAACCGTAAGCTCAGGTGATGAAGGCTTGAGTATTTCATCATTTTCTGAAACCTTTTTTAAATCATTGACAGAAAATTATTTTATAAGAAAATGAATTCTCATCAAAAATTACCGTGTAATCTTCATCGTCGGATTTGTCTAATGATATTCTAAAATCAATATTGTTTTTGTTAGGAGAACTTATCGTGGGTGCACATAGGAGTGTTGTATCGGACGTTAAGGTATTATCAAAGAATATGGCTAGGAATTCAGTTTCGAAGTCAATGAAACAATCGTCCTCATCTTTATAGCTTTGAACTTTCCAGAACGTGGCGGTTTGCCAATTTAACGTTCGACCATGTCTTTGAGCTTTTTCTTCTTCAAGTCTGATGTATTCCTTCATTATGATATTTGGGTCGTCTATTTTTACATGTAATCAACTTGCAATGGAGAAAAAAGGTCAAATGGACTAATATGCCGTATTCAGTGGAGTGAATACGTCGTATTGAACAGAAATAAACAATGCAAAAATTTAAACACACAATGCGAATAAATACAAACAGGATTTAAATAATTAGATTACACTAAACTAAACTAATTAATGGTTAGAAATACTAATAAGAATAAGGTTTAATTAATTCACTCCCCGGCAACGGCGCCAAAAACCTGATGTGCTGTCGTGTATAGTTAATTATTTGATTATCAAGTTTTACATTTATATTTAGCCGACAAACCTAAAATAACACTTTAACGGGCAGTGTACCCGGTCAAGATGGTGTTTCGCGGTAAGTAGGGTGTCGAACACTAAGAGTGAAACATTAATCCTATATTCTATCAGTATTTTAATTAGTTCTAATTAATCTATTTACTGGTTAAACCTATGCTATATACGTTGTCTAATGATATGGGGGTTTTTCAGCCTAAGAGACTGGCACAAGTTTGGTGGAGACAAATATCAATTCAATAGACAATAAACACAAAAGAAGAAAATTAGAAGATAGAAAAGCGGTACAAGCCAAATAATAGAAAACTATATTAGCCATATTAAATCCAGTTCAATGTTGGTTTGTTTGTTTTAGTGCAATAATTTACTTATCTCGAAGCGGCATATCATTCTTAAGACTTAGGCGGGACATTGTCCTAAGACCTAGACACGATTAATCCTGTCACAATTAACGCATCCGCATAAAGCATCCTTTAGTTTAATTATAATCTATCTTAGAGAATCAAAGCAGTGGTGATCCTGTTAAAACCCTAGCCCAACGGGACTTTACCCACTTATTGTTTGACGGTGTTTTATATACTGGTAGTCCACTATTCAAATCTTTATCAGTTAATTAAGAGCGTGATTGCTGAAACATAAACGGGTCACCTACCGGTCCAACTAAGCTCATAATTCAAAGACAAAGACAGAACATTATTTGTGATCCTATTGGTCCAATAATATAAAGTACGATATGGAGAGATATCCCGGTATCTAGATTACTTGGTCCGTATCACTAGATCCAGTTGAATGATAGGTGATAAACATAATTAAACAATCAACGATAAATTAAGAAATCGATTTTAAAACAAACCAAACATTGAACTTTCATTAAGATGGCTAATACCTGAGGGTATTAGCCCACAACCATTGTAATTATACAAGCGTAATCAAACAATGAAAATCGAACGATTAAGAGAGTAAAAATTACACGATGTCTTCTATGGATTCGTGATCAATGCTTGACCTTGGTGGCTGATCTTCTCTTCTATAATTCGTCTTTAATGAGTATGGTATAAAGAATATGATATTGCACACTGAAAACTTATTTTTGAGTCTTCTATTTGTAGTGTCTGAAAAAGACTTGATACGTCATATCTGGTAAGGTCGATACGGCGTATTGGGCTGGATTCCTTGGATTGTGCGCTACGTTCTTAATCAATCAGTGATATCTTTCCTAATTTACTTTATTTACTGTATCTTCGAATAGTTATCTTCATGGATACGGCGTATGTAAACAGAAGGGATACGTCGCATTGGGAATTGGTCAAACGCGTTTTCTTGTGAAGTCTTGGCGCGGATACGCCGTATCTCTTTTGTTGGATACGACGTATGTGAACAGAAATCAACATTCTTCAAATATCTTCGTTTTAGCTCCAAATTATGCGCCTTTTAACTTGTCTTCATAAAACACTCTTGAATTACTGCATTTATCAACTTTAAAGCAATTAAGTACCAAATAATGCAATAATTATATAAAAGTGGGCAAAACATACGGGATAAATAATATAATAACGTGATGTTATTTGATGTCATCAGTCCTAAACTTCGTTGTCTTTCATGGATTGCATTTCCACATTCATAGCATTCAACCATTTATCAGATTCAGGGTCTAACAATGCAACTTTATAGTTAGCGGGTTCACCAAGATCCCCTAACTCATGCTCCTCAGCATCGATGTATAAGCACATACGATCTGGGGCATGTCGTGTCCTTGTGGATCTACGAATGGGAATGATATCACTTTGAGGTTTATCTATTTCTAGATCATCCTTTTCATGATTTAAGCTAGTATCTATAGAAGGATGCGTATCTTCTTCTTGAATAATTTCAAGATCTTCGAAACTCCCACTTGCTTCTTGAGTTATAAGACTATTCTCTAGGAATTCAGCATTCCGAGCAACAAGTACTTTGTTCTCGGGTGGGTAGTAGAAAGAATAACCCATTGTTTCCTTTGGGTATAATACAAAGATACACTTAATAGATCTGGGTTCTACTTGTCAGGCTTGGTAAGAGTATCTCGCTTAACAAGTGCCTCACAACCCCAGACTTTTAAGTAAGATAGCTTAGGGGCTTTCCCATGCCTACTTCGTATGGTGTCTTTTCAACCTTCTTAGTTGGAACCATATTAAGAATGCATGCAGCAGTCTCAAGG
The DNA here is from genome assembly GCA_026074375.1 of Tanacetum coccineum. Taxonomy (NCBI): domain Eukaryota; kingdom Viridiplantae; phylum Streptophyta; class Magnoliopsida; order Asterales; family Asteraceae; genus Tanacetum; species Tanacetum coccineum. Next base: position 75,620 of record BQNB010002351.1, read on the forward strand.
GCATAATCCCAAAAAGACTTTGGAAGAGTTGTTTGACTCATCATGGAGTGAATCATATCTAGTAGGGTTCTATTTCTCTTCTCCGACACACCATTATGTTGCGGCGTGTAAGGAGGAGTACGATGGGTAATAATCACATGCTCCTTTAGATGATCCAAAAACTCTTGACTCATATACTCGCCCCCACAATCAGAACGTTGCGATTTTATGGTCTTTCCGAGTTGATTTTCTACTTCCGTTTGAAACACTTTGAAAGTTTTAAACACTTCATGTTTATGCTTTAACAAGTAAACATAACCATAACGACTAAGGTCGTTAGTGAAAGTGACGAAGTAGCTAGCTCCTTGCCTTGACACGATTTTAAATGGGCCACATACATCGGTGTGTATAAGTCTAAGTAGATCTTTGGCCCTTTCTACTTGATGTGTGTAAGGTTTTCGTGCCATCTTTCCAGACATGTAAGATACGCATTTTTCAAAAGCCTTAAGGTCACTTGAATTAAGAAGTCCATCATGTTTCAACTTCTCAATGCGTTTCTTGCTTATGTGTCCAAGACGATAGTGCCACAAGAGAGCTGAGTCCAAGTTTAGCTTGGCTCTTTTGTTGCTTACAGCATACATAGAACTATAAATTATATTAGAATTAGACAAATCAATTTCAAAAATATCATCCCTTAGGACAACACTAAAATAAACCAAATTATTCCTAGAAACTGAAATTGCATTATCCAGGAAACGGTTAACATAACCATAGTCATACAATCTGGAAACTGAAATAATTCCTCTAGTAATAGAGGGAGGATAATGACAATTGTTCAAAACAACTCAAAACAATAACTAATCTGCTGGGGAGACCTAAATGATAAGTTCCAATCGCTTCAACAGCTGCACGCTGATCATTGCCCACCTACAAGCTTAAAGCTCGTGGCTTCAGTTTCCTACTTCCCTTAAGACCTCGAGTTTTATTACAGATGTGAGTGCCACAACCAGTATCATAAACCTAAGATTTATTAGGAAAAGTATAGAGTTCTATAGTGAAGATACCTAAACCATTAGCTCCTTGAGATAGCTTCTTGTTCTTCAGCAACTCGGTTAAATACTGAGGACAGTTCCTGTTTCAATGACCTGTATCACCGCATTGATGACAGATTAAGTCCTTAGCTAGATTTTCCCTCTTTGGTGGAGGGGGAATCTTAGGTTTAGGAGCATAAGCAAGCTTACTTTTCCCCTTCCCTTGATTTTGGCCCCTAGCCGCCAACTATGGTTTCTTTTGCTTGTTGTTCTTTTTCTAGACTTTGCCTGCCCTAATTGCATGAAGTGCAGGATATTTCTTGGTCAAAGTTTGCTCATGGAGCTTCAGCATAGCATGCAACTCATTAACCGTCTTCCCCATGCTGTGTATATTATAGTTCTGCACAAAACTATCAAATTCCTTGCGTAGAGAGATCAAAATGAGACTCACTCCAAGGTTAAGAGACACGGGGTGGCCTAGGCGCTCAAGATTGTCTATATAGCTCTTCATTTTGAGAACGTAAGAGCTAACAGACTGCCCTTCTTCCTGTTTGCAAGAGTGAAAATCTCTCACAGTTTGAAGAAGCTCCTGCTCTGCTTGTTGAGCAAACAGAGTTTTTAACTCCTGCAACATGTCATAGGCACTAAGGTTTTCAAGATTTCGTTGGATATCTGGTTCCATAGTCATGAGCAGGAGTCCAGCAATATCTTTTGATCCTTTAACCCATGCAGTATGAGCTGCAAGGGCTTCTGGAGTAACTTGCTGACCAGCTTGAGCTGGGACAGGAGCAGGAGGAATTGGCTGCTCTAGGTAATCCAACTTATCCTCAACTGATAGTACAATCCTAAGTTTTCTGTACCAGTCAATAAAGTTGGGTCCAGTTAGTTTTTGTTTCTCGAAGAAACCCATGAAAACCGAATTGGTAACTGCGGAGGTAGTCATCTACAATCAGAAAAAGTTCAAAGAATTAGTATTGTCGATAATTAAATTCTTAAAAGAATTAACTACCCAATTAATTACTAATAAGACTAAGATCCAACTTGACCTCCCACTTATTATCGGAGGTCTGGCCAACGTGTAAACAAGTAGGGCAAGAGGTAAGCGACGAGCATTAATTGCATATAATGCAACTCTTAGTTTTATGAGACTTATGACATTAGTAAATCTTATAGCAACGTCAAATGCATATTTTTTTCTCATCTTATGCCTCGGGTCTGAGGTCTGACCAGGTAACTCGATTTAAGTCGACCAAAAAAGAACGTACGAAAATTGACATAGATCTGACCTATGAAAAAATTTGCCATGGGTTGGAGAGGCCCTGAGGTCTGACAAGAGAGGTCAAACCAAGTGCACGTGTTCTTAATTTTGGCTGGCATAGACTTAAAATTTCACATAGGGGTATACACATAAATGTGACAAAATCGTATACAAGAAGCATGCAAAACATCTTGTAGCACAAGTTAAGAAAATATTTTGTTAACCTTTTTGTTATATATACATCATTTTGTCAAATGTTCTCGGTAGCTCCATTTTGGACACACAAAGAAGCGGAGAAACAGGTCAGCGCTAAGCATATTAAAAACCTGACTTCTTTTGGGGAGCCTAAGCAACCCGCCTTAAACTTCTCTTATAGTTTGTCCATAATGGGTGAGTCGTACTTCCAATTGACTAATGATATATTAATATTAAGAAAACCCCTTTGTTAACATTAGTTTTTTATATGCCAATATCGCGGGAAGCATTACAAATTGATCAAACCCTATATTGTACTTCTGCATGTGTCCGAAGAAACAAGTTATTCCAATAATTCCTTCATATGCCGAAGCATGTAGTGGGGCTGGAGAAGATTAAAGATCAATTTAGCTCTAGAAGTTCACTAAAGTCATGGATAACTAAGCCATGAAGCAGTAGTGATACATCATATGATAAAAGCATATAAAAACTAAAATTACACAAGAAATCAAATTTCATAGTTTAATGTCCGTATTAAATTTGTCCAAAAATCCCAGTTTCACAAATAACACATAATTGGTCACAAGGAGTATGCTTACATGTATAATATCAGACATATTCAAACCAAATTTCTCTTTTAGTATTAGTCCGTTTTTAGAGTTTCATAAAGTCTACTTGCAAATATTAAGCAATCACATGGCATTTCAGATATAAGCAACTAAAACAGACAGAAAGATGGTGTAGAAGTGAAGACAGACTCTTATATTGAAAGCAGTAAATCATAGAATACCTCGAGTTCTCAAAAGAGTCTTCCCCAAATGGAGAACTAAAAGACTCTCACTAGGTTTTCTGCTAAAGTGCCTAGATCGCCACATCCTATAGCATGATTGAGTAAGTCTTAAGTCCAAGATAAAGAATAGAATAACATAGCAGCTTAATTAACTTTTAATTTATAATCTATTCTTCTTATTAACTAGTAATATTAGTTAGTTCTAGGTCTTTATTTATTCTTTATGGCAAGAATTGCATGTTGTTGCCATAATTTTCCAACAAAACAATAAATAGACGTTTTCTCATGCAGCCCTAGCGTGTTTAATTTGTGCGTAACCCATAAACACCAAACGAGGATGACTCGTGATGCCACTGTTGGGATTTAATAACTAGTTAACCAATAACTGCGAGTGCGCAGCGAATATGGATCTAGTTTGGCATATATGATTAACACACAATAAACATAAAAGAGTACGAGAAAACTAACCCTTGTTGAATGCCTTGAACAAATCAAACGAGAACTAAAAGCTGTGAAACTAGTGGATAAGTTTCCACCTCTACGGATGCTCACACAAACACGTCAACCAAGTGCGCCCTGATGCTAGCCTTGCTTCAAGTATATCCCAAACAACTAGTGTAATGCAATGTAACCTGAATTAAATACCAAAACCCTCTCTTGTGCTTTGTACCGAAAATCAGGAAACTAGATCTAGGGTTTCAACGAATTCGGTTCAACCGAAATAGGCAGAATGAACCGAAAATCAATAAAACAAAACCCTAGCCAAATCTAATTGTTGTCATGGCTTGACAACCTTCAAACCAAAGTACTACACCTTCTGGAACAGCCTTGGGATCGAATCATACCAAAATATAACCCTTAGGGTTAACCGAAAATCACCAGAAAGTGAAAAAGTGAAAATCAAAGAACCCTAATATGGGTATTGTTATTCGCTGTTATGAGTAAGGGATATGGGGAAACGAATTTCTTGAGTTTATATACCCTTCAAGCCCTACTCATGATAAGACTTGGAAACAAAAGTTTAAGCCTTATCACAACTCTCCTCTTCTCCTTTATCTCTTAATAATGAACCTAGACACCTCTCTAGAACCTTCATAGGCTGGCTATACCACTAGGCTACCACAAGGTTCGCGTCTTGTCATTTTAGGTACTTGGTTTAACAATTAGAAACTTTTGTAAAGTATTAACGCACTCTAAGTGTTTAACGTGTGTGCCCCCAATAGGCTCACACATTTCTAGTCATATAGTGGCTATTCCAACTAACATATTCCAATACAAAGATCGGTGATCCAACAAAAAAACATCTCGCATTAAGAAGAAATGTAACAACTTTAATATAAGTTTATAACTTAAGTAGCATCATGTGGCCTATTAATTAAGATCACACATCATTCACAATCTCAAAAACTATCCTACTAATATCACCGCAATCTGCATGAAGTTTTGTGACTTAAACAAGAATGTGCCTTACTGTCTTGGAAAAATTTGTAGTGCTAAGAGGTGTTAAAAGGGTTCATTTTCAACAATGAACTCCACCACTGGTGATGCACGTGGGGCGGATAAGAGGGCTTCTGAAATATGCATTTCGTCACCCTTATAACCCTCTGCGATGTGTATCCTTAACTTCTTAAGTACAGGTGACCTCATCAAGATAAGCTTCACAATATTCAATTCAGTCTTCTCGCTGCTTAAGTTAGTAATCTCAAATATCCTCATATGCTCCAGCCGAATATCTGAATAATCTTCTATCCAACGTGAGCATGGAACCTCTTCCTCATGGGAATCATCCACAATCTGCAATAAGTGTCATTAAATGTTACTGGCATAAGAATCATGAACAAACAGGATACAAGCTAATAGATTTATGTTATATACATTCACCGTAAGTTTCTCCAGGTTCAGGGAGCTTCTGATAAAAAGAGAAATTATCTGTAACCCATCATACCCATCCAAGTATATGTCTCCTATACACAAGCTTTTGAGGTGGACTAATGTTACTGGAACCTGTTTAGGTATTCTTCCTTGATTTGTGTCTCGGGCCAAATCCTTGAACCATAGAAAAAAAAAGATTGATATAAAGCACACTTTTTTTCTCAGAGTTGAATCAATCATATACATTATGGATAAGATTACCTCAATGATCTCACGCCATATAGTTAGACTTTCAACCATCTTGAGAGACTCAAATAGGTTTGTAAAAGTGGCACCACCGCAATCGTAGAACTCGTGAGTTTTTTGCAGAAACTTATAATATTCAGATAAGCTATGTAGCCGCGCGATGAGGCTTGATATTCTATTTTAGTAAGATATTACCAGAGTCACGCTTTTAAGCAATGGACAGTTAGATAGGATACGTAGAAGTGCTTGTATAGAAATCCTTGACTTTTGCACATATAAGCTAGTCAGGCTACCAAGTCCACTTGAAGGTAACCATGACACCTGACTTTTTCACCGACGTTTTAGCCAATTGAATCTTGGTTCATGGCTAAGGTCACAATAATTGAGATACAGATCTGTTAACTGACTTATCGAGAAGAGGGATATAGGTAACGAATGATGTCTATACCAACTGCAGTAAACAAAGTCAATTGTTAATTTCTTGACCGTCTTTTTACTTGACAAATGAGATATTATACGGTCAATCTCCCTCTCATAACCCCAGTCACCTGCAATAACGTAAAGGGTGACCTCGTGTATTGGACCCTCGTGCATTAACAGAGCTTGGCCTACACCACACAAAAGTTTATTCCTATTCAAGGTATGCTAATCCGCAATAACCATAATTTTAGGAATTTTGGTCCAATGATACCTCCATTCCTTAGAGAGGGTACTCGTCCTTATTACGTCATGATACGGTAAAAGACATAAGATGGTTTCGATTATGCTTAGAGGAAGGTTGCTAATCCTATCCATCTGAGTTGGCTGCAAAATTAGTCATACACACACAAAATTAGCCTAATGTATAAGAGTGGATAAACATTGTATATCATGTAAATCCTCATATAAACATTCAAGAATATAACAAGTGCAAAAAGTGTATTGAAATTTTGATATACTTTAACTGGCCAAATAATAACAATGCACTAGAACTATTAATCTATATCAGTTTGCACACGCTATCTTTCTTATACATCCATGTCGCTACACCAAATGTCTGGGCGGTAAGTCAAACCTATAGCAACCAAATCGACATGTCTTCTTCCGAACCGAAAGTATAATCCATTGCCATACAATTCGATCTTTATCAAATAATTAAGTTAAATGTATTTAAAAACGCAAAAAATAACTCAAACCTATAGCGACCACATGTCGTCGCTATAGGTTTGGCGGGTTAATTCCACCTCGTCAGAAAATTAGATATTGACCGGGAATTATATGTTGACCGTCGCCGGACTTTAATGACTACATTGTAGTCGATATAGGGTATAGTCAAAGTCAAAGATTTAATATGCACTCGTTTTGTCGTCTAGCGAACCTTTAACGACAACATTGTCATTGTCACACCCCCAGACGGGGCCTGGACGGAATACGTGTCCGGAGGCGTGACTTTATTGAGCATCTCAAGTACAAAGCATAAAGAACGACCTCTAAGGGTACGTTTTGAAAAATAAACACCGTTGCAAAGTTTTAAAATAATAATAATAAGTTTTACATCGATTAAATTTAAAAGATTCAAAGTTAAAATGCGAAAGCTTAAATAAGTTCAACAACGGTATTTAAAGACATAGATAAATCTCTGGTAAACCGGTACAGGCAAATAGACTTCACATAAGTCAAGCAACAACATCCATGCTAAGCACCTGAGAAAAACATGCTTAAAACGTCAACATAAAGTTGAGTGAATTCATAGGTTTAGTTCAAACGATGTTACAGTGGACCACAAGATATCAAAACGTATGCGACAGTTATAACAGATACAACTTCACATAAAAAGTATTTACGTTGCGCTAAGCTCATGACACCGAAGCTAATTACGTTTATAGCATAGTATATTGCTAGGTTGAAACAAGCCCCCGAGGTAACTGACCAAGACTACCTTCTTAAGTTTCGACATGGTATATATCCGTTTATCGGGAGCCCCGTGGGTAGTGAGCGCTACTCACCCGGATAGGGATAATTAGTCCCAATAGATCTATTTATAACACTCGCGCTCCCTCGACCGGTCCTCCAGTCAAGAGATTGACGGTTCATGATAAGTGGGGCAGTAGTGGTCTAAACGCTACTTAGGCAACACGTAAACAGGGAAATCTCACGTAACGTACTTGTGTCCAGTTTTAAAAACAAGCAATGTTTCTCACCCCAAGTTATAAAACATTTATTCAAAACGAGTAAAAGAGTGAGGCTATGAACTCACCTTGATCTAGTGAATTGAGGTAGTGAATAGTCTAGAAATAATTCACTCGGTAACGAACGACGATATACGAAAGCAACCTATGAAATGGACGTTTGATTTAATATCGGATCGAAGAGAAATTACGGAAAATGCATAAGCGTTTACTAGTGTACTTTTGTTAATATTTATCTAAAAATTAACGGTTGTGATCGTGTAGTAATAAAATGTTTTTGTAAGTAAATGAGTAGAAATAATATGTATTTTAATATTGCCTACATATATAAACGTCTAAATAAAAATATATATTATATATATATTTATACATATTTTATTGTTAGTTACTTAATTTAAATTCTCGTATCTTGCTTTGTCATGCACGTTTTATAGTATGGTAATTTATAAAAATTTCGGCATGACCCGTTCGTGTTTACACGTTTTCCAAAGTCGTAGACTTTATTAAAAACCCTTTTTCAAATCACTTTTAATCCACTTTTCATAATTACAAATTTATATATCGACAAATCCGTTATTATTTGTAACGTTCGACGTCTACCGACCTTACGTTTTTCTACATTATCATAAGTTGGATAAAATAAGGTTATATTTTCGACGCTTTTAAAAGTTTACTGAAATTTCGGCCTAGAACCTTTCTTAAAATATAGACTTTCCTCCCTTTTATCAACCGCGACTCGTGAAACTATCTAATTTTACAAAGTACAATCTTTTTATGACTTGGCTACAACAAAGAAGCGCAAGTATATCCTATATATTTTTCGACACATGTAAATAAAGGGAACACACTTTAATAATAAACACACGCTCAAATATCGCAACAAGTCCGTTCTAAAACCAAAACCTCTCGACATTCACTTACCTGACAACCAAATTCCAACATCTACTATAATTCTTTTTCGCCAACGATTATTTAACTCAACTACGATAAATCTTTAATTAAACGATATCTAGGTCCGTAAGCAATAGCATATATATACAACATAGTCATAATGAAAAACTGTTTTTTTTTTAAATACAAAAGTACAACACGTGAGAAGCATTTTCTTCCATTTATAAGAAATACTTAAACTTTGAGACTTGTAGTTTTATAAAAAACTAGATAATTATTTTCACAACGATTCGCTTTGTACACCTTGTCGAGGTGACACACATACGAATTGCAAAAGTACAACTTATTTATAACAAGTAAAGACGACTTACAAAAAAAAAGCACGACGAAAGGAGGGATTGAAATCTAAACGGGGGAACGGGGGCCAAAGACGTTTTTTACAAATTACCCACGTATGACTAAACAATCAACACGAACAATATATCTTCGAGTGGATGATCAAAGATTAAAAATGAAGGGATTTGGGTGTGTGTTTTGGTTCGGCAAAGAAGAAAGAAAAAGAGATGTATGTGTGTTTTAGTGAGAGAAAACACTAGAGAATGTAAGAATGAGAATAAAATTGAGATGAGATGTGAAGGTTTATACCAACCAAATCATACACACACACACCTTGTGTGTGCCGATGGTGAGAGGACAAGGAAAAAGGTTACCAATATGATCCTCAAATCATAATCTTTCATGGTACAAGGTTGTTCCCTATTTGATGGAAATTTGTCTAGGCATATTATTCAAAATTTTGGCACCCTATGCATGTCATATGCATGTGTCATTTCGGATTTGACCAAGGTGAAAAAAGGGGTGACCAAAAATAATTTTCCCACATGACCCTAGGACTAATAGGATCCGTGCATTGATGTGACATTAATTTCCCAATATACATAAAAGCATGCACCTTAGCAAAGTTGAAGTATAAATGTCAGAACGGATCACGTAAACGACAAACAGTAACGGTAACACGGAAAATACGAAATTTTAAACACACTCACAAAAACATAAAAAAAACGCGCTATTGCCAAATACTACAAACGTTTGAGTGTCCCCGTAACGCTTCCCGGAGATGATTCCAATAATAAAAAATAATAAAGGGTTGAAGGTTGTTGAAATAGGGAGGATGGCAAAAATTTATTGTGTATAAAAAAAATATCAACGAGATTAGGGGTGGGGGGTATATATAGTGATAGTCCGGGTGCGCGCGCGCGTGCGAGCGCGAAAGCGCGAATGGGGGAAGAGTGGAGGGGTGGGGAGGGGTTTAATTTGTATAAATTACATAAAAGGAGGAACAAGAGAGAGAGACTATTGATAATATTTGATGACCCGCTTCCTTGTCTGCTTGATAGATCATGAAGTCTGATACCACCACTTAACACTGAATTGCTAATTAATAATGTGGAGATGTGCCTTAAGCTTCGCTTCTTTTTATGGGTAATAACGATATATCCAAGGTAATTAATTATGGCTGAGAACTGAGAGTGTACTCGAATGAGGGTACACCTTCTTGTGTATAAACAAAATTCTTATACTTAAATAAGAATATAATCCTTCTAGCAGACATTTGTAGGAAAACTCTGGGATTTGAACCCATTGAAATTAAACCATTTTTTACCAACCATATTAGGATAATTTAATGAAAATTCTTCTGCAAAGGAGGAAAAACCAAGTATAAAGGTGGGCCTTTTATAACAATAAATGCTTTATCCCAAGCTTCCAGTATAAATCATATATAATTATAGGGCAGGATACTATAACATATAAAGTTTGTGTATACAGGGTCCTAACTTCCCCATTCTTTCATAAAGTAATGACATTAATATATTTTAACTTTACTAAACCTATTCTTCTGTTTAATATTCGTTCTATACGGAATCGACACCTTCACTCTGTGCTTGGATCCGGCGTCCGCAGCACACACTCACGCATACTCATAGTCACACTCGCACATTTCTCATCCACTCATTAGCACCTATCTGAATCAGCTTAGACAAGACACTTTATGACACTAACATCGATCCGTGTGTCTTTATACCACCATTGATCATCTACACACTTCCACGCGCAGCACACAAGAGAGAGCGTGCTAGTCTCTCGGCGCATTAGATAACTAAGACCCTAGCTGAGCAAATGGAGCGACGTTCTACTCTATAGAAATAATCATCCTCATTGCGGTGAGAGTGAGGCACGAACAGAGAACAGACAAACACTATGGATAGTTAGACGATGTGTGAATGATACAGTCAAGCTACTTGATGAGGTCTCGAGATCTACACTACCACCAATACGTTGAGAGACATTTATAGTGATCAGAGACGTGTGAGAGATAGTGTGCTAACATATTCCTTAGCTCAGATTTGCTAAGTACAGAATAGGTTGGTCTTGTTATTGGACTGGTATTAGGTGTAGGTGGGTATGGAGTAAGAGGAATAAATCTATTTTGTGAATAATTTGTAGGTGATGAGGGAGATGGTAATCTTGGTAAAATGAAGGGAGTAGGTGTTCTTGGTTTTGGTAACACAGTAGTCTTTTTATCAGAACTCATCCCTGTAAAATAACTGATGAAGAACTACTGTATATGATTATTTTCTCCTTTTATATGTTCAATTTCAAAATCAAAATTGCTTAATAAAGCTTGCCATCTGGCAAAAATCTGTTTAGAAATTAAATTTTTAACATCTTTTTCAATAATAGATTTTGCAGAAAGACAATCTATTCTTAATAAAAAAGGTTTCATATAAAGATCATCTTCAAATTTCTTTATATTTAAAACAATACTTAAAATTTCCTTTTTAACAGTGGAGTCAACTCCCTTTTACTACAGATATCAGAAACACAGAGACGCGTCAGCCAGTCAAACTGCACAGACTAGACTCAATCATAGCTGTTTGTTCACACTTACTTCTCTACACCTACTGTCTATCCGTAGTATACTCAGAGACCATATGCTCTTCTTTGAGCACAGCTCTATCGAGAGCGAGCTCACTGTGAGAATAGACACATTGGCAGTCACAGGTTACCTAGGGATGGGGTCGAAGAGTGGATAAACTCGACGTAACCCTTATCATTCACACATTCGCGAGATCTTGAGACAAGACATCTCGCCACTCTACTTCGACACTATCTCGATGATCTTCATATGCTCCCCATGATGTCCACACGAGAATGACAAAGCTAGTATAATCTCTCACTAGACTAATAACTGTAGCTTCTCTCCACACACAATGGCTCATACGCCTGATGATATTACTCTTCAGATACAAGTCCATACTGTGTGGCGAGTGAGATTATCACAACATAGACACAAGCGCGAAGTAGAAGAGCAGAGAGAATGAGCAGATAGATAGAGAGTATAGACTTTAGTAGATCACTCGCATCATACATAACACTGATGATAATACTGGAGTTACTGTCACACGCTCGAGATGTGAGTCTGTTTGTAAAGAGTGAGTCACTAAAGCTTTGACACGTTTTTCAGTAGTCTAAGAGCGCGCCAGTGTTGAGTGATTATCTATTTATATTCATCGCTGGAGCGCGAAGAAGACAAGATACATGATTTACGCCATTTCACTCATCAGAGAGTGGAGCTGCGAGTCGTCCACTCACAGAGATATGGCGCACTCGTGCGAGACTAAGTTGTCGTAGTGACATCATGTTAGAGTATGCAGTCGTAATAATCAGAGAGTGAGGATAGTTAAATCGTTCACTATAAATATCTTAGATGGCCTATATGACTAGAGTGTCGAGGAGGTCTACCTAATACTATACAGTTGACATAATTAAGGTGCGCTGAGTACTTATGTCTTATTACACCATAGTATGAAGTGTGGGGTACCAATAGGCATCTGATCACAAGTATAAGAGGTGTAAAGATGGTGATACTATTGTAGACAAAGGTCTCCCGCTTATTAATTCATGACGCGGACGCAGTCATCTTCTGTGGTTCACCCATGTCGCTTTGCTAAATCCGGACAGTGCCAGTATGGCTCTAGCTTATTATCCGGTCCCTTATGTTTATTGTTTAGGCTGGGGGGCCCAATGTAATGGTACGAGCCAGGATCAAAATCCCTGGCAATACCCCGTTTGTACCGACATCAAGTCCTCCCCTAGTCTAGTTTGTTATTGATGCTTAGTTGGCCGGATTTGTGCATAGTAAACTTGTTAGAAAAGTTCCAATGGACGGTTTCGCTTCTTTTGTGGCTATTTTGCTTCTTCGTATGCTTCCCAAGTACCTGTTAGTGGAACAGGTTGAGACGTAACTCTTCTTGAACTTTTACGACTCTGATTGATTTGACTGTGAGGCCCACTTGTCTAACTGCATCACTATGTTTACTTTTGATCTTGGCCTACGACTCGGAAGTCTTTGCACAGATCCAGCTGGTGATAATATGAAATTAAATACACCATGGTAGTAAATACCTGATTCCATTTTGACTGTTTCCTTTCTCACTCCTTATCACCTAATCGCCAATGTTAGAAAAATTCTCAGCTTTTTAAGCTGTTACTTCTGCGTTGTGTTTTTCTTTGAAGAGAACTCTTAGACTCTCAGGTTAGGCTTCCGATCCTTTCATATCTTTTATCTGGACAGATAATACGGATATTAAATCTGTTCTTACACGGAAAGGTCTCAAACATTTTGTGAAAAGTTTCAATTCCTGATTAATGTTCATTGCCGACAGTTTGCTAGTCCTATCACACTATAAATAAATGCCTGTTGGAAGATGGCGTTTATACCCAAATTTTTTTGACTATGCCAACTCCCGACTACATCTTTTCCCACCTTCCTTGTTAATATATCTTAAGTATTATTCGCATCAATTATTTCCTAACTTTCTGTTATTGAGGCGTTAAAGGTTCGTCACTTTCGAGATTTTATGTCGTGTTTATAATATCGAACCAACGGTTGGGCTGTTCTGTTGTTTTTATGTAAATTTTAAAAACAAAGGGTGGATGTCTTTTAGCAAACGTCCCGATAGTGACGCAACAACATATACCAAACCCTTGGATATCACTTAATACCGAACCCGGCCAATATATTTCTGGTCACACTCCTATGCTTGTCCCGCCTCCTTCCATTGCATGCTAGACAAGAATGCCTCTAAAAGACATTTCCCAAAGTCAGCTGAGTTTAAAACGGCAATTCATTATGCTATCCTATTTGCACATCCGCTCCATTTCCGGAAGTATCCGGAACCCTTCTTTGATTGGTTGGAACTGATCGTTATTATACCCTGGAATGAGGAGACTATCCCAATGTTTCTTCATGATGACTAACGGAGGGTGTTTATACACTATGCATTTTTTTACCCTGTGGTTTCTTGATCTTATTTTTGATTATTTGCTCATTTTTTGCAGAGATGGATTTGTTTGCATTTATCCATGTTACTGATCCCACCAAGGTAAAAATTATCAAGAGGGAGCGCGTTGAGGAGGAGGCGAAGCTTCTGGATTCTACCATAGGGTGTGTGGTTCCGCTCCTACCAATTTCTCCGGCCCGTGCTGAAAGTGAGTTGGAGGCAAGTGTTGAGAAATTATTTAATAAAGGTGGTAGCACGGAACAAGGAGATTCCGCTGTCGGAGGAGGTCATGATGCTGAGATTGAGCATGTCACGGCTGTTGAAGATACTGCGGCTAGAAATGTGACTGTTGAAAGACCTAAACGTCCAGGTAAGAAAAGGCCAACGGCTATGGATGCTAGTGGCTCCTCCCATCCTCCCAAGAAATTACGAGGGGATTATGGAACTTCTGGTGAGGTTGTTATTGGCGGTAAATCTTCGTCTGTTATGAAGGAGTTATTGGCAAGTAGCATCCTGAGTGTTGAGGATGTTGTTTCAGCTATACCAACCTTGCCTTTTGTTACTTCGTCAATGTCTGCCACGCCAGAGCGTGAGGGTGATTCTCTTCTTGATTCTGTTACCGGGGGCAATCTCCGTACCATTGGCCCGGCCGTAAGGTTTGTTATTTCTTCAGATTCTTCCTATCATTCTAGTACGAATGCTTCTAGAGCTTGTTTCACCTCTATATATAAATGTTTAATAGATAGAGTTGTATGGTTTTTTGGTTAATAATTAGCTAATAGAAGTTTTCTTTAGTTCATTTGTGATTAAAATGAGTACACATCAGGAATACTTAATTTGGCTAAAAAAAAAAAAGTATCTCTGCCAGATTACTTCATCGTGTCGGAGGCGTGGCCGATGTTGGAGTTTTCATATAAGGTAGGGTCCGGTGTCATAATAAGTAGAATAACCTCTTGTCGACTCGCTATCGATGTGGCTTCGAGATAAAAGGCACCGGTTTTACTTATATAATCCGAAGTCGAAATATGTTTGCTACATCGTGTCGGAGAAGGGTGGCCGATGTTGTACCTACTAAAGGACGGGAGGTTTAATAATGTTGCTTTATTTGTCCTTACTTTGTACCTTAAAAGAGCCTAAGGTATAAGGTGGCAATAGATTGGTTCATTCTCTGTCTAAATAGCCTAGGGTATATGACATGAATGTTTGCCTTCTTGAGTTAACTTTAAAAAAAGCCAAATTTTGGTCGCCTCAATTGGACTTTAATCTTGATTGCATTGATCTTTGAAAAGGGTGCCTAGGAGCTAATATATTCGTTTCTTTACCATTACGACTTTATTTTTGGAATTAATAAAAAATATCAAACAAAAGTCTTAAAAGAGCCTTCGGTGTAATATGACTAAGAAAAATCCTAGATATACAAAAGTATGATTTGCGGAGGAAAAGTAAAGTACACAATTAGTTTTTATGATTAAGTGTTTAGTGTCATGACTGTAATTCACCAATGATCTTGTTTTTAAAGCTTGGCATGGAAAAAGTAAAAATCGGATGATGAAGTTATCTTATTAAAACACTTAATTGTGCTTTATTGTTCCTATGATCCTTAAAAGTTAACCAAGAGGTATGAAAACAAACATTATGTCCAACACAAATAAATTGGTAGTTTTAGGTAGTTTAATTATCCAAGAAATATCATAAAAGAGAAAATCCTTAGAAAATTGAAGTCGGGTGTTATATAACTTGTGATCTCTTAAATCTTGGCTACTTTATAAAAGTTTAGTTTTGGAAATTTTAAGGAGTATTTGGTTATAAGCATGTGATTAAGCGAGAGGACACACAATCGTTTAGTTTGGGAATTTGATAATGTAAAATACACAAACCGTTTGTACCTTAAAAAGACCCAAATAAGACCCAAAACTACCAAAAATGGCAAAAAAATATGCTTTGTATTCGTTTTTGTGTGTGCATTATGGAAAAGTCAAAAATCTCAAGAAAACATTCAACAAAACAAGCTAGCCCCGGACTACTAGAATCATAAGATTACAAAGCAAAGCTCCAAAAGCCCAAAGCCTTTTGCCAAGTTCCTTTTATAACAATCTCCAGGAACCCATCTTGCAATTTCGAAACGTAATTTATAACATGAAAGAGAGAAAAGAAAGACAAGACCAAAAAGTGATAACTTTCTCCAAACTCAACGTTTTAACATTCAAAAAAAGAAGCGGTAACCCCATTTACTATTCATTGTCTCCCCCGTTTTCACCCCTATGGTAAAAAACAAGGGGCAAACCAAAATTAGAGGTGCGTTGGTCAATCCAAGAAGCTCAGCCACAATACAAGGACAAATATAGTCTAATCCAAAGGATACTTATCCTAGCTCCAGCTCAAAGGCCACGTAACCAAAGAGAATCACAAATATGTGGTAGGGTTTTGTGCTAAACTCACTCACAAAGCTAGCAAACCGTAACATCAAAGAATGCCACTCTGGCAATCCTCAGGTGTGCACACTTGATCAAACGTCTCAAAAATTTAGCCCCAATGTTTTGTGATTTGGATGGCAGAGATTGATGGAGTTCAGAGGGCCTAGAAGCTTACATCTTGGCAACTATAGAATTAGGCCCAACCTCTCACACAAAATGGGAGTATCTAGTTTTTATGTTTTTTTATCTAGTTTTTAGTAATTTGGTCTAGTTTAAATTCGTGCTTTTATGTAATTTTCCTTTTTCAAGTAAATTAGGAGCACAATCTTAGTTATGAAATTCAAGCTTTTAAGTGTTTTATATCTCATTTTCAAAGTCTCATCATTTTAAGTCATAAGCTCTCTTAATAAGCCAAATGTCTCAATAAGCTCATATTAAGCTCTTTCAGTCTTTAAGCTGAAATAGAGCTTGTCAGATATTTAGAATTAAACCTTCGTATCTAAGACCTAAAACAGTTTAATCTCATATGATCTTATTGTAACCAAGCTTTGATAAGGGTATACTTACTTTGGAAGAGATCCCAAGGACTTATACCTTAGCTTATTAATAAGCTAAGGATCTGTGTACTGCCTTACTGGTCCTCTAGTTCAGCTAGAGGAGTGTAAGTTCTCTTCATATCCTAAAACTCTAGTTTAAATCAATATATTATTGCTTGCTATGTTTAGATCTGTTAATTTGCTTATTCCTCTTCGCTTGTTATGTTCAAATATCTCTTCTAAATTTGCTATTTAGTTATTGCTTTCATCTGTATTTACTTCAAATAGTTATAGATCAATATTGATAAATTTCTTGTATAAAACCCATAAAATCAAAAACATTAGTTTAATATTAGTTAAAATCATAAGAATCTACTTATTCATTGTTTAAATCATGATTATTAAGTTTGTTTTAAGCTATATGTTATAATCTGTATTAGTTTTTGTGCATCAACATTCTCGTTAAAAAGCTTTCTAAATCCTGTCAAAATGGTAAAAGGGTGGTTTGTTATGCTAGTCTCAAAATTGTCACTAGCAGTACTAACCTAAGTTAGTACTGCTGACTCTTTACACTACCAGTACTAACTTTCCAGTTAGTACTGCTTTCACAAGTTAATACTGTTAGTTTAGATTTTAGCTAATTCAGTAGTTTTAAGTTTAGCTATAGCTTATTATGAATTTAGTTTTAGTTTTCATTATTTAGCCATATTTCATTGCTTATTTTCGTTTTCAAAAATCAAATTGCATCAGCAGTACTCTCAAAGTACTGCTGAATTTTCACACTAGCAGTACTAACCTCAGTTAGTACTGCTGTGTTCTCAGCTTAATTTAGATCAGTAATTTTAGGATTTAGCTTATAAAATTCAGTAGGATTTAAGTTTTCATATAGCTTAATTTAGTTTAAGTCTTAAATTTTGTTTTCTAGCTTATTGTCTTAGCTTATTTTGCTGTCAAAAGTCTTAAAAAACCTGAAAATTCCAAAAACAGTAGGAACTTAAGTAAAGTCTAAATTTGTTAATTCAGCCTTTAAGTCTATATTTATAGCTTATTTAGATGGATAATAAGTAGTTTGATAAGTCCTTAAGTTTAGAGTTTAGTCAGCATATTAAGTTCCTCTAGCTTATTTGTAGTTTGTGTTACTTTCTTAGTTTCCTGTTTCTTCCTTCTTGATCAATTTTTCAGTATCATAAAGAGTAGTAAAGCTTTGATTTCTTTGCATTCATAGATTAAGTCACAGCTTAATCTCTTTAGGACTATTTGATCTCTTTTTCTTTTTCCTTTTTCCATTTTGATCGAGTTTTGAGTTTCTTATAGCTTATTTTTCTAAAAGCCAAGGAGTAAACCCTCCTTCTGTAACAGCTAACAAAAGATAAGCTCTTTGTGAGCTTTATTTGTAAGTTTCAAGCCAAGTAGCCTTTATTAATCATGTTCCCCTTTCAGCTCCTTTCCAACTTTAGCTTCTTTGAGTTTTTTTTTTTTTCCATTTAAAGCACTTTTCAAATTTACCTTAATTCGGGTCTTAGTTTGCTGTCGTGTTAATAGATTCTTAGGTAATAAAGGTGTAACTTTTCGATTTAGGTTGTTAAATTTTTAATCTGTCTACTTAAACTTTTATTAAAAAAAAGTAAAAAAATTAGGGCTTTAATATCCTAGAAACCAAATCATATATACCATCTTATTCAAATCAGGATCCGAACATTAAAACGTGGTTTTCATTGCACTAGTCATTTGGATAAGACGACCCGTGTTGATCAAACTTGCGAAACGGTTTATTATACGTATTCTATATATATATCTTTGTGAGTGGAATTGTCCAAGGGATACTTGGGGATTTCCTTAATTTCTCTATAAGTATATTATTTTATATGTATGTAAAACTGCAATCAGTTTTTGGCGCCGTTGCCGGGGAATAGTGTTTACGATTCCTACGTTTTGTGTTTGTCGATTTGGTTTGAAGATCCTTTCGTCCTCGAAAGTTTCTTTCTTGTTTTAAAATTCAAAAGTAAAAAAAATCATAAAAAAATTAAAAAGTAAAAAAAAATTTCCTTTTCTTTTTAGTATAAGTAAAAGATAAAAAATAGAAAAATCAAAAACATAAAAAATTATCCTAAAAAAAAGAAAATAAAATAAAATAAACAAAGTTGGTAATCGAACACCAACATATAATATCTTCTATTGAGATATTATCATTTCAATTTCCGGTGAACTTGCAATTGTTCCCAATTCGTAATCAAAGATTTAACACTTGCCTTTTGTGTCACTACCAAGTACGGCTCACCTTGAAAAGCAATTTTCAAGAGCTACCGTGAAGTAGTTGATTATTTGGTTTAAGTCTCTTTCGTGTAACCGTTAAAATTCATTGTAAAAAAAAATTAGTTTTGCTTTTTAATTGTTAGTTTTTTTCCTTATGCGCACATTAGTATCGCATCTCGTATACGCGTCAAACAACAAACTTTTCCGGTTGATCCAATGTTGAACCAAATGTTGTTTCCAATGCCGACAAATCGAACGATGCTCAAATGTTAACAAGCACCCATTCGAGGTTATGAAGATGCCACAGTTGTTCACCAAATCAATGCTAACAATTTCGAGCTTAAGCAACCTTTAATCAATCTTGTGCAAAGCAACAAATTCACGGTGTAGCAAGCTCCCCAAGAACAGAACACCTTCAGATTTTTTACAATGGTCACCTCAACGTTTAGACATCCCGATTACCGAACACTTCGATAAAGCTTTTTGCTTTTTCCTTTTTTCTCTGACGGTGAATCCCGAGATTGGTTAGACAAAGAAAAACCTCCTAGACAATTCTCAACTTGGGACGACTTGATCAAAGTTCATAACCAATACATCCCACCTTCAAAAACCACTTACATATCGGAGATGAGATCATTACCTTTTACCAAAAACCAAACGAAGGCCATTAATGAAACATGTAACGTTTTAAAGACTCCTTCGTCAATGTCCTCAAACATGGCTTTTCAGACTCCACCAACTTGATACTATTTTATAATTCTTTTAATTCAAGACGATCAAGCTCCTTAGATTCTGCAGCAGGTGGAAATTTCTTAGACAAATGCCTCAAGAAGGTTTAGCGATTAATGAAAGCAAGTCAAAAAGTTCGTTACTGCCATAAAGTCGTGTGCTAGTGATTCAATAGTGAGTACTGATGCCCTCTTTCTACTTCTTTCATCTTCCAATAATTCTTTCGTATATGCAACAAATAGCCGCTTCTCTCGAGGATAAGATTTACTATCAAAATGAACACATGTTGAATCAAATGAAAGCTTAGTCGTTACTATACTCTGCACCGTCAAAGCAGTTGAGGAAGTATGTGTTCCTTGTGGATCAAATCACAGTTTTAACCTTTGTCCGTAACTCGAGGTGGAAACGATTTTCCCGTTTTTCATGACAACATCCAACAATTTCAACAAACCACACCGTTGGTAAATTTTATCCAAAGAAACCAACCTTTCAAGATCAGGAAATCAAATGAGACCGACCTGTTTCAATCAACTAACCGAATGTCCCAAACCAATCCCAAAACCGTTATCAAGGAACAATTCTAATTTCAACCAAAACCGTGGAGGAAATTACAACCAAAACCGTGTCAAACAACCAAACTCCAAAAATCCAAGTATATCAACTCCACCATACCAAACACCAACCAATCAACCACAAATCAATCAAGTTTTACCTCACCAACCTCCAACAAATAGTGTGTCTAAAACGGAATTTGAAAATTATTCTAAAGCAAATGATGCGAACATGAATAATTTGCAAATGAAGTTGGATAATTTTCAAAGAGTTTACAATGAGTCTCAAAAGAAGCAAGATGATTTTCAGAAAATGATGCTCGGTTTCATGCAAAACTATCACACAAAGATAACCAACCTCAAGTCCAAGTTTCTTTACCAATAATACCACTCCAACACCCAAGGACCGAAGCCAAGGCAATTACAACTTCGTATTGGTGTTTTTCATACGATGGACCTCCAATTCCACCGCCGGTGGTGGAAAAGGAAAGTGAGGTGACAAAGGATACGGAGCTACCAAGCACCGAAGACATCCAACCTCCTCCATTGATCCATGAACAACCCAAAGACAAAGAACCAATCGAAGAACCTTCTTTCGTTGCCAACAAAGCCAAACCTAATTTGCCTTACCCATCAAGACTCAACAAACAAAAGATCCGTGAAAAGGATGATATCCTAGCTTCAAAGTTTATGGAAATCTTCCGTAATCTTCACTTTGAGCTAAGTTTCGCGGATGCTCTCATTCATATGCCAAAGGTTATGCTTTCCAATGTTCAATAAAGGATGCTTAATAAACAAAGACAAGTTTAATTGAGTTAAACCAAAAACCTTAAATGGAAAAATTGTAGTGCGGTTGTCCTTAAAAAGCTTCCAGAAAAGCTAGTGACCCCGGTCGATTGTTTTTTTTTTTTCTCATCTCCATGTGATATTTCAGAGTTTTGATAGTTTCTTAGTCCCTTGCCGATTTAGTGCTAGTAATCATCTATACTTTATCCATTTGGAAAAAAGTTCTACTCTCAACAGGCCTAAAACAGAAACAAAAATGGTTTTATGACTTAGCAGCCCGTAGCACAATTTCCAAACCAACCCGTGTAGCTGAAAATGTTTTGCAAAGTAGGGAAATTTTAACGTTCCCGCCGATTTTCGTTGTTCTTGGATTTTATAGCGATCCTCGAGTACGATGATAGCACTGGTTACCCTTTTCTTAGGACGGCTCATGCTTTAATCGATGTTTATGAAGGAGAGATTACTCTGAGGTAATGATAATCAATCGTAACCATTAAATGTGGTGATGCACCTTCCCATTTCCAATACAACAATCTCGATCATTGAAGAAGTTGATCTCATTGAGCGTTAATTTAGAAGAATAACTCACAAGAATAACTATTGGATTTCCGATTCCGTTGCTTACAACAATCCTTCTCCGTACTTCGATCCGATTGTTTCTAATTCATCTCCAACACTTACTCCTTTTGATGAAAGTAATTTTCTACTCTTTGAGGAAGCCGATGCTTTTATAGCAATCGATGATGAACCAGTTTCACCAGTTTTCAATGCTACATACTACGATCCCGAGGGTGACATTCTCATTCTCAAGGCACTTTCTCAACAATGATCCATGTTCCTCACCAACAAAGGAGATACTTCACACCGGAATTCAAAAAGATCTTAAAGTTGTTGAACCAAAAGAAACTTCAGATGAAATTCCCCGAAGTCGATCTTTTAAGAGTTACCTCCCATCAGTCCGAGTATGCATTTTTTAAGGAAACTAACAAACTTCATCATAATTTCAAAAGATTCGAGCCAAGAAGAAAAGACCCTCAGCTCATTAACGATCTAAAAAAACCGAAAACAAGCAATTGTCTTGGAAACTTCTGATATCCAGGCATAGATCCAAATTTAGCTCACATACCAAAGTCCTTTTAAGAAGATATTACCAACCTTCAGTCAACATCAAAGGAGGGTTAACCCTAAAATCCACAACGTCATCAAGAAGAATAATAAAAACCTTCTTGACGCAGTATTGGATTTTTCCAATCTCGGATAGTCCCCATAGGTTAGTCCGGATCCAATTGTGTTCCTAAAAAAGGTGGTATGACCGTTGTCACAAACGAAGAAAATGAGCTGGTGCCTACAAGATTAGTCACAGGATAGAGAGTTTGCATCGACTATCGAAAGTTGAACGAAGCAACTTGTAAAACCATTATTCCCGTTACATTCATGGATCCAGATGTTTATGAGCGATTAGCCGGCAAACAGAGTTTTATTGTTCTTAGATGGTTTTTTCTGGGTATATTCAAATTCCCATTGAACCTAAAGATCAAGAGAAACTACTTTTATCGTGCCCATAAGATAACGGAACTTTCCCATACCGTCGTATGCCATATCGGTTTGTGCAAATGCTCCCGAACTTACCACGTTGTTAAGATTGGCCATTTTTCACGATATGAAAAGAAAACAATTGGAAGATTTTTATAGGACGATATTCATTTTGAGATTCTTTTTTCATCGTGTCTTGCCAATTTAGATAAAATCTTAAAAGAGTGAAGATTTACCAAATTAGCCCTAAATTGGGAAAAGAGCCATTTCATGGTTAAAGAGGAATATGATTTAAGGAATAAGATCCTCTAGAAAAAGGAATTGAAGTCGATAAGGCTAAAGTTTGGATGTAAATTCTAAACTACCTTCATCCAACATAAACCGTTAAAGAATTCGAAGTTTGCTCGGGCATGCTGATTCTATCGAATGATTTATCAAAGACTTTTCAAAATCTCTCGACCCATGACCCAGTCTTTTAGAGAAGACCACAAACCCTTTCCATTTTTTTCGGTAAGATTGCGTTCTAGGCCTTTCAAACATTGAAAAAGAAGCTGACCGACAGCTCCAATTCTCATTGCTCCAAATGGGACCAACCTTTTGAAATCATGTTTCGATGCAAGTGATTATGCAATTGGTTCTGTTTTAGGGCAAAGGATGAGAAGTCAATTTCCGACCAATCTATGCTAGCAAGACACAGACTGAAGCAGAAACGAATTACACAAAAACCGAGAAAGAGATGCATGCAGTTTTTTAATCTTTCGAGAAGTTTCGACATATCTAATTCATGAACAAGTTGTTAGATTACACGGATCATCCGCTTATGAAGTATCTTTTCAACAAGAAGACGCCCAAAGCAAGATTGCATCGCTGGGTCTTAACTTCTTCAAGAATTGATTATTAAAGTTAATCGATACCAATGGAGCTCGAAACTATGCAGCCGATCACCTCTCTCGTCTTGAAAACCCTTATGAGACTATGTTTTGAACCAAAATAAAATACCGAGACTTTTCCTTTAGAGACTTAAGTGTGTTAATTTCAAAAGACCAAGTAACCCCCGTGTTCGCCGACTTTCTAAACTTACCAAAACGCGGTTGGAAATTCATAAAAAAAAGGAATGACGACTAAAGAGAAAAACAAGTCCTTAAAGATGTAAAACATTATTTTTTGGGATGACCCTTTTTTTCTTTCAAGACTTGTGCAGGAACAAATAGATCCGAAGGTGTGTAGATGGCAAAGAAGCTTTCGAAATTCTCGAAGCTTGTCATAGTGGACCCACCGGGGGACACTACGGAGCCAACTTTACCGCCAAGAAGGTTTTTGATGCCGGTTTTTATTGGCCTACCATTTATAAGGATGCCTACGAATTAATCAATCTTGTGAATGCTTGTCAAAGAAAGGCAAAATCTATCAACGTGATGAGATTGCCTCAAAAATGCAATTCCAAGTTGTGTGAGATTTTCGATAGGTGGAATTGATATTTATGGGACCTTTCGTCGTCAAGGGTAACCAATATATCCTGTACCATCAGATTAACTTTCCAGTGGGTTAAAGCGAAAGCCGATCCCACAACGAAGCTAGGGTAAGTTGTAAGTTTCTTAAAATCGCTTTTCTCACCCGATTTTCGTGCCTCCGAGATCTATCATAAGCGATCGTAGGACCAATTTTTGTAACAACAAATTTAGATAAATTATGTCTAAATATGTGTTCACCCATCCGTCTTAATCGATCTACCTTAACCACCCTCAAAGCGAGTGTCAAGTTAAGTCACGAGACGAGGTCACAAAGAATTTGGAGAGACGGTCGAAATAACGTGCCTCATGGTCCGACAAAATTGATAGGATGCTTATGGCTTTGAGAAACCGCTTGACAAGACTCCATTGGATGAACTCCGTATCAGTTAGTCTATGGACAAAAGCGTTCCCACTTACAGTTTAATTAGAACATCAAAATAACACAGCAAATAAACGATCTAGAAATGATCAACCGTGGGATAAAAACAGTAACAAAAAAGTCGAACAAACATATTAACAAGGAAACGAAACACTAAAACAAAAAAACAAAAAACGCAAAGCAGCCAAGGAAATATTAAACAAAAACACACAACCAAAACGACACAACCTAGATAAGGATAGTTAAAAAAACAAAGAAATAACCTAAAAAATCAAAAATGAAATTCTATACAAAATAAAAAAGACACAAAATAAAGAAAAAAACCCGAGCAACTCAACAAAAAGTTAAAATCATCAAGGTGAAAAAATCAATCCCAACAGAAACAAAAGAACACCAAAACACACAAAATAATCAAAAAGACGCAAAAAAAAAACAAAACAAATAAAACAAAGTTCCAAAATAAGATCCAATAAAAAAAAGACAAAAGTACAGAAAAAGACATTAACACTAAACCACACACAAGAACAAGTAAATAATACCAAAACACAAACAAAAAAATAAATACATAAGAAAACAAAAAAAAGAAACCACAACAAAAAAAAGGAAGACAAAAAAAAGATTAGATAAAAAAACAATTTACATACTATTCACAAAAAAACAAAAAGAAAAACAAGCAAAAAAATCAATTAAAAACCACAAACAAAACAAACAACCAAAGAGCGTAAAAACATACCACAATAGAAACGAACACACCAAACAATAAAACACAAAACAACACAACATAAACTAACATAACAAAAAACCAAACAACACAAACAAATAAACAAAAATCAAAACAAAGAACAAATAACAAATTAACCACAAAAAAAAAAAAACAATTCCAGACCCAACAAAATTACAATAAAACATAAACCACTTCCAACACAAACACACCAACATAAAAAAAAATTAAAGTAAATACCAAACAGACACACAAAATAGAAAATCACAACAAAAAAAAAAAACAAAAGAGGACAACACTGTAACCAAAAAACAAAAGAAAAAAACACACAAGAACAACAACAAAAAATAAAATACAACACAAAAACAACCAGACAAAAAAAATAGAAAAATCACTGATCCAAACCACAGCACATAAATAACACACAACAAAAATATAGTCATAAACCCAAAGATACACACAACAAACCAATACCCCAAACCAAACTAAAATATAAATAACACAGACACAAATATACAAAAAACCAAATGAACAACCACAAAAATAAAAAAGAACACAAAAAATCAAAACGAATAAACCATTACAAACAACAAATTAAAAAATCATATCAGAAAGATATAACAAAAAACCACCCATACAACAAATAAACAAACAACATACAAAACAAACACAAAAAACGTTCAAACTGAGCCTACACACATAACATCACAAAAAGGATAACACAATATATAAAAACAAAACAAAACAAACTCAAAAAAAAGATCCCATACACAAGAGACCACACACCAAAAAAAAAAAACAAAATACAGAATACAAGCAAAAGATAAATAATAAAACAAAAAATACAGCGAATCGACACAGTAACCAATAAATACACAAAAAACTCAAGGATACAATACCAAACCAATATAACACAAACAAACCGAGAAACAGAGAAAAGAAATAACTAATACCCAAGAGCACAAACAGAAAAGTACAAACAACCAATAAAAAACAACAAAAAACAAATAAACACTACAATAAAAACCATAAACATCCACACCACAAAACCCAAACAACACCCCACATACCTAACGTTACAAAAACCAAACAAAATAAAACACAAACGTCCATAACAAAAACTAACAAAAAATAAAAAGATATTAAAAAAACAAAGCTGCAAACAATAAACAAGAATAAAAGCCAAAACAAATCAAAAAGAACAAACACTCATCCATCAATACAAAACACAATAAACACAAACACACAAGAGCACAAGGATACATAGCGAAAAAAACCATACAAACAGCAACAAAAAAACCAAACCAACAAACACTCAAAAACCAAACAGACCAAACAAAAACCCAACACAAGAACATACAAAGACATATAATACAAAACTTACCACAGAAGGACAAAACTAGGAGACAGAGCACACACCAACACGGTCCCAAATCACATAAGACCAACCTAACCCAAAACAAAGTCAAACTATACGATATAAAACGACGCAAAAAAAACTACAAAAAAACCAACAAAAAACCGAAAATCAACAAAACCCTGCATACAAAAAAAAAATACCCCGCACAACAGACCAACAAAGAAAACACAACAATAAAGCAACAACCGAGAACATAATCGGCAAACAAAATAAAACAAAAAAGTAAAACAAAAAAACAAAAAATACACACCATTGAAAAAACCCATAATAATAAACAAAATATAAAATAACACGAAAAAAACACATACAACAAACCATACCAAAAAGAACAAGATATAAAAGAACAGAAACAAAAAACACACAAAACATACAGTAAAAGACAAAAGCGCGCGACATACAACAAAAATCACGTAACAAAATTAAGACTAAGACCCCACACCATCAGAACTCCCACCCCCCCCCCCCTGGCTATTGCCCCGAACAAGAGTCAACCCACAACACACACACACGCGCGTTCCCCCCCCCACCCCCTCCACACCCCACCCTCACCACCCCCCCACACACGCCCAACACGTAAACCAAATACACCAACCCACCCTCTTCTGCACACCTATCTACCCACTCCACAGTCCCCACATGTACTCCCCACCACACCCACCCACCTCACAACATATCATAACAAATAACCCACAACTAAAACCTCCCTATCTATCAATATCCCCAACCAACCAAAACGACGCAAACAAACAAACTTAACACAAAAAACCAAAAGAAAACATAACACAAACACTACTCCCAAAAAAATCAAACCTAAAGCCAGTACACCGTCACCCCAAAACCAACCACACTAAACCCAATCAAAACACAACAACCAACCCCACCAACCAACAACAAAACGAACCCACGCGCGACAAATAAAACATTTAATATCCTAACAAAAAACCCAAAAAACACACAACAACTCAAACAACACCACAGCCAGAAGTAAGAATTTAATAGTAGCAAACAAGGACATATATAAACACAACCACCCACATCCACAATCCAATACACAACCCACCACCACCACTCCCTCCCATAAAAGAAACACTACAACACCAAACAAAACACCACCCCCACCCCAACAAAACCCCCCTACCCACCCCCATCCCCTCTTCCACCCCCCCCCCCCTATCCCCCCCACCTACCACCCCCCCCCCCCAACTCAACCCCCCCCCCCCACACACTCTACCCCAAAACCCCAACACCCACCATACCCACCACAAACTACAACAAACAAAACAATACATCACACACCCCAACAAACATTATAAACAGACGCCCACCAAATCCCCCTCCACCAAAACCTGACCCCACAGAACCCACAACCCCAACCCCACCCCCCCCCGACCCCCCGTTTCCTACCTCACAACCCCTCCAACGAACCTCTCCACTCCCCCAACGCGCCACCAAAACAACCAATCCTAATAAGATAACCACAAGAACTACACACACTAAAACGCAAACAAACATTAGCGAAAACCACAAACCAAATAAAAAAACAATTCAACAAAACCACCCAAAATATTCCAACAACAACCCAACCCACAATTGTAACCAAACACACAGACCCCCCCGGCCCCCCCCACACACCAAAAAACAGCCCCTACCCCACCGCCACTCACCTCAAACCCTCACCAAAAAACACCTCCACTCCACCAAAACCGATCAACCCCAACCCAACACACCACAACCCACACATCCCATAAAACACACTCACTAAACCACCTCACACGCCCTCAACCAACACATCCTCACCTCTAAAACTCACCCCTTCACACACACCCCACACCACTCCCCTCCCCCACATGAACAACACTAAAACCAACCTATCACACACCTAACCCTCCCCTCACCCAATAGCCCCCCAACCCCCCTCCCCACAGACCTAAACACCCACCCACACAACCACCAAAAAACCAGCCAGTAACAAGAAATCACACAAACCCCCAATACCCTCTACCTACTCCCTCCCCACCCCTCAAAGACCCAAGAATAAACCAACATGTCCATTACACACACCAATAAACCAAAAAACACATCACAAACTACCAACCACACGAACACACAACAAAAACCAATAACACAAAAAAAACCACCTAGAAAAAAACAGTACACAAAACCTAAGAACAAAACTAAGAAAAGCACAAAACACACAACAACACCCAAATAATAAATTAAAACGCAAACAGACAACAACACAAGATAGCAAAAAAAGACAATTCAAATCAAGACAATAAGACGAACAAAAAACAGCTCAAACAAACAATCAAAGAACACCTAAACAATAAAAATATAGTTCCAACCAACAAGCAAAATATACACAAAAAACACAAATAAGAACCAAAACATTAAACAACCACACAACTAAAGAAACACAAACACCATCCAAACATCAAAACAGACAAACGAAACTAAGAAACCAGATACCAATAAAATGATATACAGACACTATAAACCACTACCCAAAACAAAACATAAAATAAAACACCGTAGAATAACAAAACACACACA
Source organism: Tanacetum coccineum (assembly GCA_026074375.1). NCBI lineage: Eukaryota > Viridiplantae > Streptophyta > Magnoliopsida > Asterales > Asteraceae > Tanacetum > Tanacetum coccineum. Next base: position 104,781 of record BQNB010002351.1, read on the forward strand.
TAAACACACGCTATAACATCCCAAAACAAATACAAAACACCAAACAAGAACGACACCAACATAAACATAACACAAAACAACAAAGATCAGAAAACACAAAATTCACACACACAAACAACACCACCAAAAAATACCAACACAAACAACCGAAAAAAACAATAAACAGAAAACACACATCAAAACTTCCAGAACATATAAAGAACAAAAAGCAGCAAATAAACACATAAATTACAAATATGCCAAAACACACAAAAAAAACAGTAAATAAAACAAATACAAGAACAACGAAAACAAATGCACAAACAAAACGAAATAAAAAACACAAACATAACTGAATCAAAAAAACAAACAAAAACAAAAACAACAACAAAAAAATACAACACCCAATAGAAACAACACCAAAATAAAAAGACACGAACGTAACACAACAAGACTAAACATAAGCACCAAGAAACCTACACACCAAAAAACACAATCCCACCACCAAAAATGACCAGAGAACAAAAAAACACAAAATCCAAACACCAACAATAACAAAAGTAAAAAACAGAATAAAACCGAATAACAAAAATAAATACAAAAACAACAAACAAAACACAACACAAAAAAATCAAACTAAAAAACAACAGAAACAAAAACAAAATTATATACACTCAAAGTGAAAAATATATAAACACACAAACGAACAATAAAAAACAAACAAAAAACCAAAAAAAAACTAAAAAACAACAAAAAAACACCCATAAAATACAAAATACACAAAGAAAAGAAAACTAAAACAAACCAACTAAACATAAATGAATAAGACAACCCCACTAATTCAAAATAGACACATAAACAATAAAGCAGACAGACACTATAACCACAAAAAAAAAAAAAAAAAAATACAACACATACAACCCATAGTTACAAAGATATACCAAAAAAACTGGAAATATAACATTCCCAAAGACAAAACCTAACAAACGACAACAAACAAGATCCACACAAAAAAATAAACACAAAACAAAACAACAAACCAAAGCAAAAATACAACGTAAACAAAAACATAAAATTAAATCAACAAAAACAACAAATTAACAAAATCCACAATAAGTACTTACAAAAAACAAATTTACATACAAAAAAAAAAAAACCAACCAAACAAACCAACAAACAAACCAACATATAACAAACACATCATAAAACTAAAACAACAAGGACAAAGAAAATATAAACCCAAACCAACCCAAAAACGCAAAATACAAAAAAAATATGACAAACCACAGACAACATACAATAACTAACACATAACAAATAACAAAACAACAAAAATCCAACAACAATCAAAATAATCAAAAAACACAGAAAAAAATGAAGAAGACAACAAACAACCGAGTATAAAACACAACAAAGCACAACTAACACACAGAACCACAAAAAGAAAAATAACCCACAATGCAAATAGCAACATAAACCAAAAAAGAAAGTACACACAGAAATAAAGTCACAACATTGAGAAAAAAAAAATTAAACAAGCCAATTACACACTCGAACAACAAAAAAACAAAAACACACACCAAGAAAAGACACATATATAAAAACCAAAAACAATACACAATAACAAAAAGAACAACAAACACCAAAAACCAAACAAAAAGAATTTAACAAACCCCAAAAAAAAGCATATTGGAGTCTCACAAACATCCAACATCGTTTAAAGACCGCTGCGGGCGATCATCGAAAGCTTCAACTCAATGAACTTAGCGAGCTTCGTGATCAAGCTTATGAGAATTCGCTAATCTACAAGGAGAAGACAAAGAAGCTACACGATTCCAAGATAAAGAACCGAATCTTCAATGTTGGTGATCAAGTCCTTCTGTTCAACTCCCGATTAAAGATTTTCTCCGGAAAGCTCAAGTCCCGATGGTCCGGACCTTTCACAATCACCGAAGTTTATCCTTATGGCACTGCCAAGTTGTCTCATGCCGATGGTTCTAATTTCAAAATCAACTGCCACCGTCTTAAGCACTACTATGGAGGGGATACACCACCATTGGTTATCCCGGACCTCCAGACTTTCCCTAAGGACAACTAAATTCAGGGATCGAGTCGAGCTTGCGACTCGGTGACCAAAAACAAGCCGCTTCGTGGGAGTTCACCCCATGCTTATCCTTTCTATTTTCTTATCTAATGTGTTGTGTTGAGAGAGGCTTATTCTCTCTCCGATTTCTCGATGTTTGTTGTTTGCTTGTTTGTTGTAATTTTTGCAGGATTCTCCCAACAAATTCTTAAAGACTCTCGTGTCCGGTTGATTTATCCCGTTCTACTCGAGCTTCTCATCCTTTGTGTGAATTTAGTTTGGGGAGATCCATATCCTTTCATCATAATCGATTAACGTTTATCTTTGCATACCTCATAAACGGCTTAGATTTACGTAGAGACCCGACTTTAAACATTGAGGACAATGTTTCA
>BQNB010002351.1:109639-126088 GCA_026074375.1 Tanacetum coccineum
ATAAGCTAATGCTATATTTTTGGTTTTTATGACAGATTTATATGAAAACTTTAACTAATGATATCAAAACTACAAATAAGCACTAACTAACATCTAAAGACAATAATAAGCAGATATAAGCAGATTTAAACAGTAAATGAGCACTAAATAAGTAAAAAATAGTTTTAAGCTAAAACTTGAAAATAGAGAACTTACAAAAGCCCTTGCTCAAAACAGGGCAAACATGCTTAAAAGAGCTTTGTCTACAAGCTCTAGCTTGTTTGAAAACAAGCTAGTATAACCCTATAAGCCCTTCCCTTTTTGGCTTATCTTCCACGATAGATTTTGAGTGAACTTTTATGAAAATGACTTAAAACACTATAAGCTATGGAAAAGCTTATATTGCTTAAGTAAACAGCTTAAGTAAAGGATAAAAATGAGCTTATGTGAGCTTAATAAACATTTTTAAAACATAAATTGCAATAACTTAAAAACAGAGTTTAACTTAAAAACATAAATTTCATTGAACTTAAAATCTAGATACAAGGCTTTAAAGGAAATACAATAAACTTAAAAGACTTTATAAAAAACTAGGAAAAGCTATAAATTACAATAAAATAAAGTACTAAAAAGCTAGATGCCCTAATGGCTGCCAATGGTCTTCTTTTTTATACTCGGCTTGAGAAAGTTCTAGGTCTTCAAGTTGTGTTTCTTATGTGAGGAGGATTTGAGAGTGTTCCCCAAGCCATAAATCATAGCCCTTGATTTTCTTGTGTGCTTCTTTGACTTCATCATAACCCTTGATTTGATGTCCTTGTCCTATCAGCCAATTAGTCACCTTAGGATTGCCAAGGTGGCTTGTCTTCTTGCTTGGGGTGGGGTTTTGGTTGGGTTTTGTGTTTTTGTCGGGTTGCAGGGCAAAGGAAAGGGACGTGTGAATAGTATTTGATTTGGCGGGAGAGTTTGATTTGGGGTAACGGGAGTTAAGGGTGTTGGGTAATGGGGTTAATGGTGTTATTTATTAGGGACTAACTGCGTTAGTCCTTAAGGACTAATGGTGTAAAACTTTAGGACCAATGGTGTAATGAGGGTTAAGGGTGTATGGTTAAGTGTAATGGGCTTTTGGTTTGGGCCGGTTACTATGGTTTTGGACTTTAGGGCTTTTTAACTTATAAAGTATATAAATAAAGGCTTACTGGGCTGACCCAGCCCATTAACTTGGGTATGGGTTGGTCCATTTAAGATGCACATGTCTTTGGCTTCGACTTTTCACGCTCATTCCAATCCCGTGCTCGGTTTTATCGGTTTTGGATTTGTTTTTGTCCTTTTGTGAATATCCGTTACCTGCACATCATAAATAGCAAAACACACATATTTTTGGCATTTTATGTCCGTTTTTAGTCATTTAGGCTCATTTTTATAGGTAAAAGGTATGTGTAATTAAGCACATACCAGTCATCTTGCCAGATAAACAAGATACGCATTGATCAAATGACTCATCATCTGTTGATTTTAAAAGCCCTTCTTGTTGCGGCTTTTCAATATGTTTCTTACTTATATGAGCAAGACGGCAGTGCCATAGATAAGTAGAGTCCAAATTATGTTTGGCTCTTTTAGTGCTAACATTATAAACAGAATTATTATTTGGTACAAGATTATGCATATTAATTTTGTAAATACTAATACTGGGAATAGCATTAAAATAATGAACATTGTTCTTAGAAACTAAAATTCCAAAATCTGTAAAACACTTGACAAATCTATTTTCAACCAAACGGTGAACTGAAACAACACCTCTAGTTATAGAAGGTGCATAATGACAATTCTCTAAACAAATCACAAGGCCATTAGGTAAAACTAAGTCAAAACTTCCAATAGCTTCTACTTGTTTCAGCTTTCTTACTCCTCTAAGACCATGTTTTATGATACAAATATGAGTACCATAACTAGTGTCATACACTCAGGATTTAATAGGAAAAGAAATTAATTCTATTATGAAGACATCTAAAGAACTGGCAGTGCCAACTTGCTTCTTCTTCTTAATCAACTCAGCAAGGTAAGCAGGGCAATTCCTCTTACAATGACCCACCTACTTGCAGTGGTGGCAGGTGTCATCCTTAGCTGGGTGCTCTTTAGAAGAAGGTTTAGGGTTTTTAGGCTTAGGGATATAAACTTATTTATCCTTTCTCTTGCCATTAGCTTTACCCTTATCTTTAGCTTTAATCGATTTCTTATTGGATCTCTGGATTTTACCACCTTTAATCATCATTACTTATGGTGTTTCAGCCTTTTAAGGTAAACCCTTTCCATACTCAATGAGCATAGCATGTAGTTTACCAACTGTCTTCCCCATGTTATACTTTTTGTAGTGAGGCCATTCAAGATTAAACCAACACTAAACTCTTGTAAAAGCACATGACCAAGACATTCTAGTTCCACATAATTCTTCATCTAATGACATATGGGCCAATTGGTTTTCCCTCATCCTGTTTGCAAGCATAGAAAGTTTAGATCGGGTCAAACCACTCCACTCCAGCTTGTTTCTCAAACATGGATTTAAACTCTTGAAGCATTTAATAACGTGATAAATTTTCCAATTTGTATTTAAAGTTCAGAAGTCATACTTCCGAGCATAAGACAAGCCACCTCATTATGAATCATATACCGCATTTCACTTCGCAAGTACTCAAAATCAGTAGGTGAAGCAGGGGAAATAGGTTGTTCAATGACAAACAATTTCATTTTCAACTCTCAAGACTAACTTAAGTTGGTGAAACCAGTCATTGAAATTGTTTCCAGAAATTTCAAACATCGACCTGAAAGCCGAATGGTTTATGTTTTAGACAGGTAGTGCCATTTACAAAACATAGTTAAAGTTCAAGAATTAGTATTTTCGATAAAACTTCTTGAAGAAAATTAACTACCCATGTTTAATTAAATAAACAATTAATTTTCTAAAGATTAGGATCCTACTTGACGTACAACCACCACATCAGTTGGTCTGCTAGTGATGGTGTACTCAAAAGGTAATTGACGATCAATAATTGTCACCGGTGCAATTCCTAGAACATTATGGGACTTACTTTATTACAATAATATTCTAGTAAGCATGTTTCATCCCATCTATGCCTCGATTTAAGGTCTCACCAATAAACCGATTAAGTCGTCCAATCAAAAACTGTGATTGTGTAACACTAACGTCTCACGAAAAAGTGTACAATCACCTTGGGATTACGATCTACATACGTCTCACGCATAGTAAAAAGCATCTACAAGTGTTTTTACAAATTGGATGGCAATAACTTATTTAAAAGGGTATTATATTTTTTATGACAAATATGTACGAAGAAGCATGCATACATCTTCGTATCATAGATTTTAATAAAAACTTTACTCAATTAAGTTATTTATTACGGTATCACATATTTTCTATACATCTAATGTATAAATGGTGTTACCTTTTTAAAATTGACGATTCAACGTGTTTCCAAATATAAAGAATTATGTTTTATCGTGAGAAAAGATTTAAAAAAACTTTAATAATGACACTGTAGTGACATGCCATGGTTCACGGTAACTCCAATCGAACGCACAAAGAAGCGGAGAATCAGGTCAGCGCGAAGCATATTAAAAACCTAAATTCTTTAGGAAAATCCTCCTTAAACTTCTCTTATAGTTTGTTCTAGTGGATGAGCCGTACTTCCCATGAGTCCATAGCGTCCAGTTTTTAACAATTCAAAATAAACTTTAATTTGGAAACATTTTATGAACTATAAATAGTCCATAATAAATCTAATTTTATAATAATTAGTCATGTTTACCTTTATTTTCGAAAAATCCTTTTATTTTCTCATAAGTTCAATACTTAAAATAAAACAATATAAACATAAAACTAATTCACATAACAATTATTCAAATAATAACACTTAACAATTAAGCCATGCAATATTCATAATGATCCTAATTATCTAATAATTAAAACATGTATGTATCCATATAAGGCTTATTTGTCCTATAAACTCCGGCCACATACATCGATATAATCGATTGCGTAAGCCTTATACAAATACATACCACATAGCACATAAATTAACTTTTAGGCCCCATTAAGACATTGTCAAGGTCTTCCCTAGCTTTTAAAGTCGTGGATCAAAACCACAGAAATTTTTATGTTCTATGTTTTAGGTCTTGATCATCATATTTGCATAATAATTTTAACAATTAACAAGATTAATATCATATATCTCCTCCACGATAAATTGCATGTATTTATCATGGATGCCAAATTAACAATTTAATCTAACATAAAACCGGATCAATTAACAATTTAAACACATCAAGTTTTATTCATAAAATTGCATACAATCAAGAAATCGTCTAATCAAATTTAATAACCAATAAAAATTGGATCTTGATGCATAAAGATCAAATCTTGATGCATAAAACGCCCAAAGGGCTTAAAAATTAATCAAGAATCCTAATTTGTTTGTCCAATTTTATTCTTGTAATTACAAATTCATATACGATGGCTCGTGATGCCACTGTTGGGATTTTAGATCTAATTAACAGTTAAACATATCATGAGTACGCAGCGGAAAGATCAAATACGTATTAAACTTATAATTAACAAGGGATTGAAGATATATACTTTAGCAAGGAACGTTATACTGCTTATAGCAATAAACGTAACACCGTCTTCAATATACGCGTGTGTATAATACCACGTGAAACCATCAAGATCAAAAGAATGATCTCTCTAAGTATTCACACACAATATGTTCTTAGCAAACAATGTGTATGCTAGTACTAATAATGTTTAACCAAACGATCTCTTCGTCTTTGAAATAATCAACACACAAAACACCTTCTTGAGATTAAATTGCAAAACCAAAACCCTAAAGGGTTGTTTGTTTGATCACACGACAAGGAGGAGGAAAAACCAAAACCCTTTTATGGGTTTGGAGCCGGTCGAACACAAAGAGAGACAAGGGAGAGATTTAGGGTTTTTGGTTTCAAGTTATGATTTACAAAACACCCTAAGACCTCCTTTTATAGCCCTTACAATCTTGGTGAGAAAGCAAGCAATCTCCTTCCATATGGAAGGAGATATTCGGCCAGCTAGGAAATAGGGGACAAACTAAATCTTTTTCTTTTCTCGATTTTGTATATTAGTCCTTTAACTATTAACGACTAATATTTATTCTTGTTAAACTTTTAACAATCGTTTGTTTAAACACTAATTAATATATTACATTAATATATTAAAAATACATTGTTCTACATATTAACGTGTGCGTCCCTTTAGGCTTGAATAATTTCCGGACATATATAATTTATATTTGTTCATATTCCAACACATCTAACAGTTTAACACATTGCAAATAGGAAATCTATGTATACACTAAATAATCCACCTTAAAACTACTAGCAATCAAACAATTATGCATATGGAAATTTGATTTAAAAAGCGTAATAAGTTAAGCTTACATAATGAAAATCACATAAGCAAGTAAGCAACAAGGATATGATCAATATCGAGTTATAAGAATGCTAACCAGATTAACGACTATTGTTGTTGTTGTTTGTGCCAAACTCTTGTTTGAGATCCAAGTAACAAAGCTCGAATAACAGAAAAATAAACTTAGAATAATTATGTGTGTACTTGCTCAGAACAACATGAAAGTTTAGTGGGCTGCAAACAACCCAATTTGCAACGGCACACAATAAAATAAGTGATTTTTAGCAAGGTTTTCAAGTGGATCCTATATTCCTATCCATGATTGTTTTTTTCTTTGAAAGATCGAGATCTAAGATCATATCAAGATCAAGATCTATAATGTCATTTTCTTAATAGTCTTTGTAATATACGTTTGGTATGTGAATGGTTTGGATTAGGATTTGAATTTGGTGCATGATTTGGATTTAGTATTGGTTTGGTAAAATGATTAGAGAGATAAGTTAATATTATTTAATAATATCATATATTTTATATAATAATTGTATAATATAAAATATTATTATTAGAATTAAGTATAAAGAGAGAGATGTGCCTACTAAAAATGTTAAAACCCACCTAAACCTAGCTACTTGATTATCTTTCACTTTTTCAACGATGAATCCATTCCCTCTCTCAATATACACAACCAAACAAATGTTTAGTGTCACATCAAATCAAAATCCTATCTAAACCCCCATACCAAACATGCCCTAAGTGATTGTTAGCAAGGTTTTCAAAATCAGGATCTTACCCAGAATCGTTTTTGTCTTTGCAAGATCGAGATCAAAGATCGGATCAAGATCTTAAGATCCTACTATAATTTCATTTTATTAATAATCTTTGTAATATTATACAAATTTACACATTAGTATTTATCATGAACACAAAATTATATGAATATTTTATAAAAATGTTGTCATAAATTATGATTAAAATTACATGAATCGTCCCCGTGATTTACCATAAATAACACTCTCCGTCCCTATTCAATTTTAATTACGCCAATGCTCCTCAATTTTAAAGTTTGTAACTTCACGACCTTCATTTTGGATGAGTGTTACTTTTTTTCATTAAGTCTAATAATTAGAGAGGTAGTTTCATGAATCACTTTTTTATTTAATAGCTCCGCCTAACCCACCTAACATATAACCAAATAACCCCCAATTTTAAACAAATATTCATTACTTCATTTACTTCTCATTCATCTCCTTTGACCTGCCCTACACTCACCGAAAAACTTCACTGAAAAATCAAGAAAACCATTTTCCGACGATGAATGAACTTCCTTTCATCTCACTCCCTATCTACATCATCGCCACCGCCACCTCCTCTTCACCACCACCACCGTCAACCACCCCTCCACCAACCGTGGAAAACCGCCCCAAACCCCCACCATCACCATTAAGCATACCCACCGGAAACCTATGTTTATGGCTACTATGCGATGCATCCCGCGTTGACGGTGTAATGGGTATCATAAACCACATGTAAAAACAATGTATACAAGACTTTGTTTTACGAGGAAAATAATTGATGGAATATATAATTTTTTGGACAGTATATTTGAAAGATCAGTGGCAAATTTTCTCTTTATTGGTAGATAAAGTCCCTTCAAATAAAGAACCAAATGAACACACTCTTCAATATTTGTGTGGTTCTTTATTTGTATGGTTTGAGATTGAAAAGTGTGTTCTTGATGTTCGGTTGTCTATACACGAAATAATTAAAAACGGGGTTTTCTTGAGATTTAGTTAAAGAAGAAAGAACTGGATGTATTGTGTTGGTTTGTGTGTTTTAACGAAGTACAAAGAATGGTCTTTATACTCTGTTGGTTTGAGAGAAATAATAAGAAGTCTTTTTGCTTTACGTATGAATGGTTTCTTTTACCCAAATTCAACCATTGTAAATATGATTATGGTTCTGATTCTTGGTTTGATCAAATGATTTTTGGGTATAGATTGTTACTGGGAATTTATGGAGACAATGAGGATTTATTTTTGATATGAGATGTGTGATGGTAGATCTAGAAAATATAGGAAGGTAGATTTGGAAAAGCGGTGGAGTGGTTATGGTGTCAGAGATGGCATATCTAGAAAATCGGCGGCGGGGAGGTGGTGGTGCCAGAATTGACTATTGGGGTTGGTTAAGATGGATGTTTTCATGTTTGTGACACACAATTTAAAAGGTATTGAAGTGTTTTGAAAATAACATAGTTTTGTAAGATTAATTTCCTAAACAATTATTTTAGATTATGCAGTCTAAAAGGCTAATTAATGTAATTACTCTTTTTTAATCATAGTTAGTAGATGGTATGTGTGTTCTAGAGTTTAGAAATTGCTATAATCGGAGGATTTTTATGTTATTGGTGGGGTGGCTGGACCTATTAAAAATAAAAGGGTTAGGGATTAAGTAAATGGAATGAAAAGACAAAACTGCCTCTCTAATTATTAGACTTAACGAAAAAAGTCAACACACATCCAAAATAAGGATCGTGAGAGTTACAGGTTTTAAAATTAGGGAGCATTAGCGTAATTAAAATCGAAATGGGACAGAGAGTATTATTTAGTGTTAGCCTTAAAATGTGAAGACTTATACGGAATTACAAGTAGTTATTATTAGCCAAACACGTTAGGACTAGAAACGACAAATGTAATAAGTTAGGGCGTTTAAGGGCTATATATATCTTCTCCTTACTTCCAGGGAGGGTGAGGAAAATATTTGTAAGTGTGTGTGTTTGTTTGTTTCTTTCTCTAAAACACACACATCTTCCCATCTCAATTTCTCTCTCAATAATATGGCTAAATATTTCTTTTATCCTCCCTGACCTTCGGATCGATTCTCGTAGTGAATTTCTCATGTTAACAATTGACATCAGAGCTAACAAGGGGTGTTTTGTGTTTGTAGTTTGCTTATTATGGTTTGTTTGTGGTTTTTGAGCTTATTCAAAGCTTATTTATAAGCTAGAAGCCCACGGCTTGTTTGCTTTTTGCTTATTTGTCAAAAAGGTTCAAACTTTCTTTCTCAAAACATTTGTTCCTTATAGTTGACTAGTTTTCGTGGCTTACTTCGTACCCAAACAACTTATTTAAGCTTATAAGGTCGTGGATTATTTTGGGTTTTTTAAGTTTTGCTCATTTGAAACTAAAAAGACTTAGAACTTTTTATTGTCAAAACTAAAGAGCTTTTTATAGTCTTTGTTTCGTGGTTTATTTGGCACCCAAAAAGCTTTTTACAATTGCTTATTTTTTCTTATTTACATGGTTTAAGAAGGGATAAGAACAAGGACGATTTTTGTTTTGTGTTGAGAATGAGACAAGAAAATAGTACACGCGGTTTAGCAAAGATAAGAACAAGGACGATTTTTTGTACTAGGCGGTTTAAGCAACAAAAAGTACTAGCGGAATAACATAGTACTAGGCGGTTTAAATGAACTCAGGCGGTTTATCAGCTTCAGATCTCACGGTTTATCAGGTTTATGCTCGCGGTTTAAAGGTGTATCACGCGGTTTATGTCATAGCAAGCGGTTTAAGTTCAAACTTCGCGGTTTAACAACAATCACGCAGTTTAACTTAAAGGTTAGCAGAATAAGGATGACAGGAGGTTTATGTTTGGGTTTAACAGGCGGTTTAAACATCATGTTCGCGGTTTAAACTAGGACAGGTGGTTTAAAGGTTACATCTCACGGTTTAAGGACTTTTACGCGGTTTATGCTACCGATTTATGGATTGAGCAGCGGTTTAGAGATGTGGAGTCGCGGTTTAGCTTCACAACAATGATGTGAATGGTATTTGAGCTTAACAATTTGAGTTAACTCGGTCTATACCGAGTTAAACCAAAGCGGGTTCATTAGGGTTTTGTTGTTATGCATGGTTACAATCCCTAATTGGATTTTACACATTCTACCCTCGTGATTTAACATTATTTCACCGGATGTCCTTAAACATAACTAAACAACCGTTAACCCCTAAAAGTTAAACCTATTTCACTGTTAGTCCTTGTTTCTCATTGGTACTTAACAACAAGTTAACTAGACAACATTTATCATTCAAATGTGAATTATTTCAAAGTTCATCCTAGTTAACGACAATCAAACACAACAACAAAGCAAACACAATACTTAATGTTTAAAACGATCATATATAAGATTCACTCAAATGACAAACGGTTAAGAATTCGGATTAAAAAGGACAAGTGATCACAGAGTTGATTTGGTATTTCTTATTTGTGATTGAAGTGGGATTTCACGAAGGAATCTACTTATTTCATCATCGACACTTCCTTCTACTTTCTACCCCCTTTTCTTTAAACCCACACTATCGATTGATGACTTGCTTGAGCACATAGAGATTATGATTAAGACTTGGATTATCTAGTTTTCAGTAGTTGGGTGGTTGGTTGAAGACCTGGAAAACTATCACTTAAAGGAGTTACGTTGTAGTGCTCATTGTCACACTCAGTTGCAGATGTGGATAGTCACAAGAGGTGGTGTGATTCTTATACTTTTGATGGGTATAGGGTACTTAGAGAATTGATTCTGCATCATTCTTCAATCAACAATAGTGCAAGCTTAAGCAACAAATTTGAGGGATTGTACTTCAGTTTCAAGTTTGAAATATCAGGTTTACTTCATCATGTGGTCACAACAGATAGCCGACAAAATACGAAGTTGGTAAGTTAGCTAGAGAGATTAAAGAGTTGAGATGTTATCAGTAAACAATTCTCATGGGATATTTTAAGCTACAGAACGACAATGGTACTTTACAGTCTAAGCAAAATTTTCAAAGTTCTTCAACGACGTTCATAACTTTTCAAGATTTTTGCTTACGAAATGATCATCTCGAGTATATGAGCGTACACGACAATGATGCTTCTGATATATAGCAACCATCATAGGGGAAAACGTGTACTTTGGAGTTATCAATTCAACTTCCAGGGGAAGTAGTGTATACTTGGTATGGTTTACGGGTCAATGAAGACATTGCATTTGTATATTTATGTTGGGTTTCTACTTTACTTAGTATGGTTTGTGTGAAGTATTTTGCATACGTGGGAAGAATTGTTGCTGATTTCTTGCATGTTCCCTCGAACGGATATTCATCAAGACCTAATGACATGAAACAGTATAGAAGCAGTTCTCTTTGGTATGGTTGGCTTCTTCTTCTACTTCTTCACTTCTCATCTACTGTTCTACATCTGCTTCTTTTCCTAGGAAGCTACATCATAGTTCCAAAATCTACTCAAGATACGAATACTGGTTTGGGGGGAAGCTGATTCAGAAACTTCGCCAAAAAGGAGTCTATGAAGAAAGCTTTTAATGACATGCTGCATGAATTGAGGAGAAGTTAATCTAACTCATGTATATTACAATGGTTCCTAAACAAGTAAAAACAAAGATGATTCAAGCTGGGGTACAAGTATGAAGACTAGAAGACACAGAAGTCATCCTCAACATTGAAAGCGCCTTAGAAGACCCTATTTTGTTGTATTTGTACTTGTTAGGAACATTGTAAGTAATTTCGTATGTCTACACATTGAAAGAAGATTGTTAGCCTTAAAATGTGAAGACTTATATAGAATTACAAGTAGTTATTATTAGCCAAATACGCAAGAACTAGAAACGACAAATGTATTAAGTTAGGGCGTGTAAGTGGTATATATATCATCTCCTTACTTCCAATGAGGGGTGAGGAAAACATTTGTAAGTGTGTGTGTTTGTTTCTCTCTCTAAAACACACACATCTTCCCATCTTACTTTCTCTCTCAATAATATGGCTAAACATTTATTTTATCCTCCCCGACCTCCGGATCGTCCCTAGTAGTGAATTTCTCATGTTAACATTTAGGGTAAACCATAGGGACGATTCATGTAAATTTTCCTAAACTGTTAAAGAAGATTTACATTGTACAAACTACAATCCAATTTGTAGTTTTTTAGTTTGTGGTTCGAAAAAAGTAAAGTCGTATCGGATTAGATCTTAAAATTCTATGGTCAACATCGGGGTCCTATAAGATCTTAAGCTTGTAAAGATCCTATGTAACATCCGGATTACTTTGTAGTATTGTAAGATCCTATGATCATAATCATGATCTTAACAACTATGATTTTTAGAATAGAACTAGAATCGACATTTTTTTCCAAATTGAGATGAACGATGTATAATTTCTCACAAACATAACATCGATGATACTGTTGACAGTTTATATTCCGTTTTGATTTATCAAATTTTATATTTTATGTTTTGTACTTTAATTTCCATAGTTTTTTAACAAAAAGCAAAATTGTAAAAAAAAACACAGAGGGTGCCAGATTCCATCTAGGGGTACCAATAACCATGGAACTAACTACAATTTATCAAATCGTAGGCATACTCAAGTTGGTTCAACATAATCCCATCTCATATCAAAAACTCAACTGTTCCATTACACAATAAACAGTCGCTAAAAAAACTTGTGTGTTTCGACTAACTGCTTTGCAACTGACCAAAATATTTGCCTGATATAGTCGCTAAGATATGAAGCATGATAACTTCATCATCAAGACACATTTTTTCAGCACGCAAGGCAGCACATTTTCTCAACAAGTAACGAAGCAAAGCACTGGTATCTGCATCTAAAGGAGTATCAATGGCTGCACAAAGGGCAAACAGCCATGCGCAATCAGTTATCCCCAAAGAGCTTAGGGTCTCCAAAGATGATATATGTTTCCGCAGCATTGTGACACGAGCTACAGGTTCCATATCCATAATCGTTTGCAAGGTACCATCATCTGTCTGATATGAATCATGATTTTCTTGTATCACATGCTCAGCTAATGCCTGGAATTATAGATTAAGAATCAAAAGAAAATTATAAGTTGCTCAAAATAAAAGTGAGTAGAGGCAGAAATGGGACTGGGCGGGCGGATTGGGTCAAAAGAGGAAAGTTTATGTGTGGGTTGGTTCACTCGATACATACTTTCTCAGAGATTATATATTTTCATTTGTGTAACTAATTAGCCTCAAAATAGATTAGAAAAATTACACATTTCAATAATACTCTAATTATTATAATCACATGATTAAGGAGATTTATGACGTAAAATAATCCACGTTTTGGGACTTTAGAACTCATTTTTTGGTCAACTTTTTCATATTAGCCATATTTGATATTTACCGGAAGGAATAAAACATAATTCGGATGAGTATCGTCTCCTCCCATTCCAAGCAGTGTGTCACTCACAACTTTAAACTAAAAATGTCCGTTGATTTACACGTTATTAGGCTAATTTGTTATGTCACTGATAACATTAGTGTGCTGCACTGATCTTTGGGGCATCGTATATTGGTATCAATGAAAAGACTTTGGACCAATATATTTTCTCTGTACAATCAATCGAAAAACCTGTAAAAAGGACAAACTTACCAGCCTTAGCTTCGAAAAGTCAGCAAGAAAAACATCTTCCCACTCTTTTGATGGCATTAAATGCTCTGGACAAGCTGCAATAACCATAATTTTAGGAATTTTGGTCCAATGATACCTCCATTCCTTAGAGAGGGTACTTGTCCTTACTACGTCATGATACGGTAAAAGACATAAGATAGTTTCGATTATGCTTAGAGGAAGGTTGCTAATCCTATCCATCTAAGGATATAGACCTTGTTGGCTGCAAAATTAAGTTACAAAATAAGCCTAATAAGTAAGAGTAGATAAACTTTGTAATCATGTAAATCCTCATATAAACATTCAAGGATATAACAAGTGCAAAAAATATATTGAAATTTAATACTTTAACTGGCCAAATAAGAACAATGCATATATCTATCCTTATTATACAATATAATCTTTAAATATTTAAATACTTAATAATTACAATATAAACCGCTAACTTTTGTCACTCTCATGCGCTACAACCTATACATAGGTAACAAAAAGTTACACAAACAAATTAACGCTATCATACACGGTCGCCGCTATACGCTGTTAATCGTCTATGGTTAAAACACATAAGCAACAATTATATGGTCATTATTGATCGAATTATAAGAATGCAAACCAGATTAACAACTATTGTTGCCGTTTTTTGTGCCAAACTCTTGTTTGAGATCCAAGTAATAAATCTCGAATAACATAATGCTAAACTTGAAATAATCTTGCAATTAAATATGCTAAAACTTTTATTTTTTCATTCGACTCTAATCTGCATTATATATTTTTTCGACGTTGCCTTAGCAAAAGTAAATATATGTCTAGCCCAACCCAACATGATAGTTTAGTACTTTAGTGGGCTGCAAACAGCCTAGTTTGCAACAACTCACAATAAAAGAAGTACAGGTGTTGAGGTGTTCATTGTCACCCTAATAAATCGAAAACCGAAATCGAACCAAAAATAATAGAATCAAATCAAACATTCGGTTCTCGGTTCGGTTATGGTTTTGGCAATCAAAATCGAAAATCGAATTCATATAAATATATATGTTTATATAAAAAAAATATTAAAACTTTTTCCTAATATAAATATAACATTTCTATGCTTGAATTTTTCTTTTTGCTAAAAATCTTTACAAATAAATGAATACATAACTAACTAATTATGTAATTCAGGTTATTCGGTTCGAAATTTGATTATTCGGTTTGATTTTCGGTTCGGTTGAATCCAATTTGAATACGATTTGATTTTCGGTTTTACCAAAAAAAAATAACCAAATTAACAAAATCATATTAACCAAATAACCCGATAACCGAGACGATGAACACCCCTAAAAAGAAGTGATTTTTTAGAATCTCAAATTGTGATGACATAGATGATATCACAATGATGATATCAAACAGTTTTTTTATCGTTTCTTTTTGTGTATTTTTTGTTTTTAATAATTTTCACTCATCAAACTTTCGTATTTTCAATTCCGTAGTTTTACAATAAAAACAAAATTGTAAAAATAAAAATAAAAACACAAGAGGGTGCCAGAATCCATCTAAGGCTACCAATAACCATGAAACTAACTACAATCAGGGTTCTAAATAGCGCCGCTCTAGCGCATAGCGCGAGGCGTAGCCTCCACGTTACGAAACAGGTCAATGCGTCGTCTTTAGGCGTGACGTGTAATAAAGCGTGATAAGGCGTGATATAGCGCGCTATAGCGCAAGGCGTGGCGCCTTTTTTTAAGCTTTTAAGAGATTTATTTTTTTTTGAATTTTTTTAAGATATTTATTGGACTTGAGCTTATTTACAAGTATATATAATTTGGGTTGCATGAGATTCGGGCTTAGTAACTCTATTAACTCAATTTTAAGCCTAGTAGCTAACTACTATTGACCACTCAATAAATATTTGTTGCCGCTTGAGTCACGCCTTAAAAACGAAACCTATAGACGCAACGCCTCACGTCTAAAGCTTGAGGCTTGGCTATTCCGCTACCACGCATACACGTTATTTATAACCTTGGACTACAATTTAATCGAAAATCGATAGGCATAATGCTCAGTTGGGCACATCATTTATACACATAATCCCATCTCAGATCATAAGTCAACTGTTTCCATTACACAAAAACAGTCGATAGAAAAGCCTTGTGTGCTTCGACTAATTGCTTTGCAACTGACCAAAATATTTGCCTGATATAGTCGCTAAGATATTAAGCATGATAACTTCATCATCAAGACACATTTTTTCAGCACGCAAAGCAGCACATTTTCTCAACAAGCAACGAAGCGAAGCACTGGTATCCGCATCTAAAGGAGCATCAATGGCTGCACAAAGAGCAAACAGCCATGCACAATCAGTTCTCCCCAAAGAGCTCAGGGTCTCCATGGATGTTATCCGTTTCTTCAGCATGGTCACACGAGCCACAGGTTCCATATCCATAATCGTTTGCAAGGTGGGCAAGTCATATATGGTATTAGTCTTGTCGTCTGTTGGAATGAAATCAAGATTTTCTTGCATCAAAACGGTGCCATCATCTGTCTGATATGAAACAAAATTTTCTTGTATCACATTCTCGATAATGTTGTGTGCAAGAGGCATTGGTTCGATTATTCCAGATATTGTAGAAGCAGAACCTTCATTCTCAGATAATGCCTGAAATTGTAGAATAAGTTGATCAAAAGAAATATCAAAGTTGCGCAAAATAAAAGTGACTAGAGGCGGAATTGGGACAGGGAGGGCGGATTGGGTCAAAAGAGGAAAATTTATGTGTGGGTTGGTTCACTCGACACATACTTTCTCAAAGATTATATATGTTCATTTGTGTAACTTACACGCCTCAAAATAGAATATGACGTAAAATAATCCACGTTTTGGGACTTCAGAACCCTTTTTTGTATGAAAAAAACATAATTTGTATGAATATTGTCTCCTCCCATTCCACGCAGTGTGTCACTAACAACTTCAAACTAAACATGTCAGTTGATTTACACGTTATTAGACTCATCTGTTATGTCACTGATAACACTAGTACGCTGCACTGATCTTTGGGGCATCGTATATGGTTTCAATGAAAGACTTTGGACCAATATATTTTCTGTACAACCAATCGAAAAACCTGTAAAAAGACAAACTTACCAGCCTTAGCTTCAAAAAGTCAGCAAGAAAAACATCTTCCCACTCTTTTGACGGCATTAAATGCTCTGGACAAGCTGCAATATCAGGGATGTTGGGCATATACACAGTTTGTTCTTTGTTCAACAAATTCTTTTTAACCTTTGCAACTTTCACCTTTGGTATATGCTCGGTCTCCCATCTATGAACAAAAACAAGACATTAGTATGTGGGAATAACCATCATCTTTTTTTTCACTACCAAAAATTACCCTTTTTTCAGGACATAGCTACATTTTAATCTGTATTTTATTAAAATTGACCCGTTTGAGATAAAGTGTAACTCAGATCAACCCTGTTATAAATAATAAACGGGTCGAAATTGACACATTGATAAGAACAGGATTAATGAAGATGAAAACTGACTGAATTTTATTAGAAATAAAGGATAGTGGCCCGAT
>BQNB010002352.1:0-23666 GCA_026074375.1 Tanacetum coccineum
TATATATATTTATATAGGGTCGTCTCATCGTTTTTGGTGGCCCTGTGCTATAATAGAAAATAGGCCCTTTAATCGTTGGGTAGTTTGTATACAAGGCAAAAAGTGTCACTAATAACTTAATATTGCAAATATTGTAACAAGTAGAAACGTAATAAAGATATGAAAAAACGATACATGTTTGAATAAAATGTCAAGGGTTTGAGTCTCGGCTCATGCCTATTCCAGTTGGTGCCTCACCCCGGAACTATTTCTTGTGGGACTCTTGTGGGGTGGACGATGACCGGTGCCAAAAAACATCAAAGATGTTCCCGTTAGTTTACACCTTTTTTAATACATGTTTCAATAACTAAGAAAAAAAGCATCTCAAAGAATGTAAACATGAATCAATTGATAACAGCATAAATATTAAGTGAAATGTTTTATAACGCATAGTGCCATAATCATATAAAAAAATATGAAGTGGGCCTATTTTAGTATTTTTCAACGAATGTTTGTTGGTCTTCTCTCTCTACTCAACGCCTAGCAACTATAAATATAGTTAATTACTGGAATTGGAGGCCCCATTTACTCATGGGCCCTGTGCCTATGCACCGGTGTCACACCCTGTCAGCCGGCCTTGTATATATATCTCTTATGACTCATTAAGACTCACATTCATGGCAAGAAACTCCAAACATTTCACATACCTTCACGTCAATACTTGTAGTAACTGTTATGATTCTTCCAACTTTATTTTGGTTAAATATTGACTTGCTGTCATAAGTACAACAATAAAGAGGCTTTAAATAGCCGAAATTTAATTATCGTATAACATCACATAAGCATCATTTGGTTTTGTAGTTAAATTATGTACAAATTTTATAGCAATGGTTACAAAACTTGAAGCATACGCATTTACTAAGTTGAATCAATATTGTACACTTTTCATAGATTGAGTTACAACACATTAACCCTTCAATATATGGAAACCCAATCTTTAAGTATAATAGATAATAGATAGATACCTCACTAATCCTTCATACATAAACGTCCATATATTAGAAACATTATTAAATAGGCATATGTAATGAAACGAGTATATCGGCCCGTATTAGACGATTAAGTTATGGCCCAAACCCAGTTGTGGGCTAGGGTCCATTAGGTTTTGGGTTAGCTTATTTATCAAGCCATATTCTATTATAAATAGACATGAGATCATATTATGTAATGACACAAAAATACAATCAATAATATCATTCTATTGTTATTTTACAGCCCGAGCTCCGCTGCGGGACGATGGGTGAACGTCGTTGTTGTTGATGGAAGAATGAACAGATTCACTATCTTCGTTGAGGTTTGTCGAGTTGCGAGACATTTAGCAACGACTGTTCTAAGGGGTAATTTTTAGTCCATTTTATTTGTGACGGGGCGCATTCAACAATGTTACAAATGCATAAACATAACCAACAATCAAGTTTTCTAATTCATTAAATAAGCCAGTGCATACTTCCAGTTATAATTTAGTTCAACATAACTGTAGGAGACTATCATCCCTTCAATTACAACAACTAATGCCTCTATGTACATCCTCTTGTAAGTCTGAATAATTTTTTTTGACCTAAAATAGACTATTACTGCGAGTTGACTTCCATTGCCTTCGTAAGTGTTGTCATAAAGTAATTCCTTATCTTCGGCAAAATCTGGAGGACAAAACTGCCATACCTGAAAGATTGATTTGACACAGCCACATATGTCAGAGAATATGTATCCTATTCTTGATATAGTTAAACCTTTTTTATAAAAAAATAAAACAAATAAGCTATTAGCACCAAAATAGGCAGACTCAAGTTTTATTCAAATACCCCTAATGTTATCATCTATGAAGTAATTATAATCATAATTTCATTATATGAAAATCATAACCACTACCTAATTATTTATTCTTGACATTGCATGCATGTGTATGTCAACAATAATATATACTAAGACGCCATTATACTCTGAGTTGTGTATCCAGATTTCTCGTCAGTCTAACCTTCAAATTTGGTTTATAATTCGGACTCACCCTTATATCGACTATAATCCGAAACATCTTAGGTTTTACTCGTAAAAGGGCTTTTGAAGAAGTGAAGCTTTATGTGTGTACTCTATGGTGGCCTAACCTAATACAAATTTCACATAATCCAAACAACCCCATAAGTTATCAGGTCCATATTATCTAAGGAACAATACATACAAAGTTACATAACTCCAACAAACGACATACAATACTGACCTTAACGTATTCAAAATAAGATTAATCTATTATTAACTATGAAAATATAAATTTGAAGCGAAAAAATAACAATAATGTAAATAGTAGCTGAACACGTTTATAGACGCTGATTGGTTGTTGATTAACTTTTCAGTTACGGTTATTGAAGTGGAAGCATTGCGCATGCTGTTTGATAAGTTGAGCAATTCGATTATAGACGCTGGACTCAATACGTAAATCAATTTAGTTATTGATTTAGGTTTTTTTCTAATAATTAAGTTTTGGGTTTGTGATATTATCCTAATAATTTCTGGAATATCTATAATTAATTACTTATAAATTAATGAAATCTTAATTTAAGATTTATGGAGTACTTGACATGATAATTATCTGATCATTGTGATTTTTAAGTTTTAGAGTTTGGGTATATAGAGGAACTACTAGTTGTGTTTGGGATTTGCTTATTAGATTGCTTATGTTTTATGTAATAATAAGAGGCACTTGATTTTTTTATATTGTGATGTTAAATGTGATGTAGGTGATTCATTAAACATTATTACGTCATTAAAGCCGTGTTGACATTAGGTGTGCCTGAATCACCAAATAAGAGCCGAAACGTCAGGTACTTAAGGTATATAGATTCACAACCTGATTTTGAAGGTCAGTTTCGGATTAACTTCAAGCATCTCTTTCCTAGGTGATTTACTATTTAAGTTGAGTAAATTCAAGGTCAATGATGATGATGTGCTATTCTATATTAAATGATGTTAATTTTCGAATATGTGCTTATGAAAATGGATGTGAATGTGTTGAGAGTCCAAGATGTTATTACTAAAAAGAATTGTGCAGGGTAGAAAAGTGTGCTAATAGTTTGTCTAGAGTTTGGATATACATGGTTATTGCTTTGGTGTTTTGTAAGTTTTTAGAACTAAAACTAATCAATGGTGAATTGCATGTAATGTATATTGTCATCCAAATTGTTTAAGCTCTGAATATGAAGAAGTGTTTGGGTAAGGTTATTAGATATGTGATTATTGATAAAATGTTTTTTTAATAAGCCAATAGCTGAAGCGTCAAACCGTGCCAATAAAAAGGTGAAAAAGGACTTCATATTGGTGCATTTATTAAAAAGTGTTTGCCTGTCACGACCCGTTTTGACCCGCACAAAATTTAACTGTTTTGACCCATATGATGACACACTCATCTGCCACCTTTAGTCACCACAATAAATAATAATTGTTGTATATCTAGAATGGATATGGTTTTTTTTGTAACGTCTTATGTTTCCAGCAATTGTACACACTTGCAAGTATGAACACCTAAAAACTACCCTTGCTGTAGTATATTAAAGTAATCTTATGAACTCTTATATTTTTTATGGGCATGTAACTTTTAGCCCAAAATGGGTTTAAATAGTTTTTGTCGATGTGTATATGTGTTTAGGTAGTATGATAATGGCATGCTTCAAATGCTCTTATTATTGTTATTATCCTTATGAACTACACTTTCATATGTATGGTAATGACTCAAGTGAAAGGCGCTAAAGTTATTGGCTGAGTTAGGACCAAACTGTTGTAGGTTTTGAACAAGTGTACGTGTCGAAGTGACAAATAACGAGAATTATCAATCGAATGAGTATATGTGGATCAGTGATGACGAAGAAATCATGTTTCGAGCAGGTATGTATATATCAGAAAACTAACTATATTACTTTACCATGGTACCTTTACCCCAACAAAAAAAGAAAACTAACTATAAAACATTTTCACATAGAAAGATCAAAGATGTATGATCATAGGATGGACTTGATTTTAGTACTTTCGTACAAATGCTAAAACTTGATATGCTGGCTATACATTAGTCGAGTCGAACTTTAAGCAACTTAATATCTTTTTCTCAACATCTGCCATAAGCTAGATTTGGTTTTGATATGGAAAACATTTAATTTTATAATTAAATGTAGACCAGAAGTGTTTACTTATCTCAAAGGCAAGGAGTTGAAATTTTATACAGATACCTGATATTTGCTTAATTGTATACTAATTTACCCGGGATTTTGCCAAATAAAAGCCAAGAAAATGCCAAAAGAATAGAAAATGTGTGCTTTTATGTCCAATTGTGCAGGAAAGGATTGAAAAGACAAAAAGAAGCAAAAACGATCAAAAAACCGACAAGAAACGGGAAAAAGACAAAGAGACAAAGAGCAAGAGTAAAGAATCAGCCGGATCAGCCCGATTCAGTCAAAGAAAGAAATAAAGGAAGTCAAAAGTCAAATTACAAGTCAAAGGGCCAAGAATGCCAAGTATTCAAAGAATCAAGGGCTAATTAGAAGTTTTAAAGATTCAAGGACCAAAGTTGCAAAAGAAGAAAAGTGCTTTATTAAAGAGAGACAAAGAAATAAAGAACACAAGGGCCAATATTGCCAAGTTTCAAACCATTTTACACTAAGAAAAGGCGGGGTGTAACGCAGGGACGAGTTGTGCACACTTTCCAAACTTTCAAACTTAACCCGCTTATATCGCAACCGCCCAACAACCAAAACTGATTTTCCCGCCCATTTTCCTACACGAACCCAAATTGCGATTTGTCCACCCCCGCTCCTTTTTAAACAACTAAAATCGTTCATACACCCTCATCATCAAAACGACCACGTGGCATCAGTTAATTGGAGCGAACACCTCATATTTTTCATCAAACGGCCAAGAATGAAAGAAGAATGATCAAACGGCTGTGATTAATTGGAATATTCAAGAATCTCTCACTCCTCCTCTCCCATCTTCTATATATAGGGAGCTCAGGGCTCATTTTCACAGTTTTTTGAGTTTTTGTTTTTCAGTTTTTATTTTTTTACCTTTTACGCATTTTTTTAAGCATTTTTTAAATTCAGCACTTGTACCTTTGCTCTTTTAGCTTGTACTTTACGAATTTGAGGAATATAACTAAGTTTTCTCATTTTCCAAGTTTACTTGAACTCTAATTCAAATGTTAAGTCGATTTTAGTCAATTAGCCCTCAATAAGCTCAATTGAGCTTATTTCTATTCACAAGCTTAAAATTAGTTAAAATACTGTTTTTAGTCATTAATCTACTTACTCTTGTCATTTTGCATTCAAATGTTGATCACTTGAGGCTATTGAGTTTAATTTGGAAGCTTACAAGTTAAATAAGCTTAAATTTAGCTTATCAAGTTTACGAGGGGTACGACTAGGGAGCGTATAGGATAAGGTTTTTAAAGTCCTCACTAGTAGAGTGACTTTAGTGACTGAGACTACAAGGATTCAGGTTCTCTTTTCTATATCTCATTTTGGCAAATTCTTAGCTTAATTCAAAATTAGCTTATTGCCTTATTTTGTGCCTAATCCTTCTTAAATTTGTTGAGATAGTTTTAATAAGCATTTGTTGTAAACCTTGGTAGTAGTATTCATCTTAGTTTTCATTTTGTTAAAATCTGTTATAATAAGTAGTATAATAAGCACTAAGAGAGAAAGTAGCTTATTGCTTATAATAAGCTGTAAGTGTTAATGATTCAATAGCTTAAGTAGTTGATTTTTAGAGAAAGTAGATATAAAGATTTAGCTGAGTTAGTGTTAAAATAGATTTTAAGCATCCTTTAGATGTAACAGCTTTTCTTAAGGAGTGTTTGGAATTGGCTTAAGTTGACTTTTTAAGTCAACTTTATTATATCATAGCTACTCATTTAGTTGTGTTAGGTTAGTAAACCAAGTTTAGACCAGCTTTTAAGAATTAGATTTGTAAATTCAATAGTTTAGAGTTTAAAAATTCATTCTCAGCACCAGGGGTAAATTTCAGTTGAGAAAAATTTAGATTTTAGGAACTTAAAAGGAACTTATAGTTTAAAGTTTGGCTGTGTTCACTTAATGCATTTAGTGTAGTATTAGTTTGAAAATTCTAGCCTACATCTCAGTGCATTGCCATTTGCATCAGCAACATATTAGATCAGCAACAATAGATAGTAGCAGTACTTAGGATTTGCTTATTACCTCTTTGAATTTTCCATTTCCATTAGAAACCTTGGAAATCCTTTTACCTAGGTTGAATAGTAGTAGCTAGGTTAGCTTATTTTCAAGAGTTCAGCACTTAAGGTTCAGCAATAAGCAGTGTAGCTTATTTTTAAAAAAGCATTCTCAAGAATAAGTAAAAACTAGCACTGTTTAGCATTAATTTTCTTGAGATTTTAGTTTATTGGATTAGTTTATTTCTTTACAAATACCTCTAGTATTACATCTTATTGTCTTATTATAACGAAACTTGTTGTTTCAGCTTTCATCATGTAACAAAGCTCACACAATAAAGCCATAGTCCAAAAATCTTGTCTAATAGCTACTTTCTGTAAACAGGATCTTGCAGCTTATTTTTCAGCTTATTCTTTTGTCAAAAGTCCAAATTGCCTTTATTAAAGTTGTTAGAAATAAGCCCTTCTATAACTTTGTAGTTTTAAGTTTTTGCTAATTCTCATTTTTTAATAAGCAAAAATAAGCCAATAGCGTAGGGTTTGTTTTGTAATTCTTTGAAAGTTCAAGGTTGGCTGTTTCTATTATAGTGTAAATTTTACAAGTTCGCCCGCCTACCCTGTTCTTTCCTTTCTTACCCTTTCTACCCTGTCTTTTCTAGAAAAATAATTAGATTTAATATTTTTCAATTTAGTTTATTATTTAGGGTTCTTAGTTTTAATTACACAAATTAGGGTTCAATTGAGGTTTTAAAATTAGGGCTTTTTGTTTTATAAAATTCTGACATTTTTAGAATATAAAAACCATTTTTCCATATTTTTCTCATTTAATTTGTATTTTCTAGGAATTAAAATAGATTTAATAGATTTACTTTTTCTTATAAAATTCATAGAAAATAGAAAAATAGTTCAAAAATTTTGATTCTTTTTGAATTAATTTTCATTTTAAATCTAGTATTTTTGAAAAATAAAAGAAAAATTTTAGATGTTAATTTTTAGAAAAAGGTTATTTTTGTTTAAATCATTAAATCTTAGAAAATCATAAAAAATTCAAAAATACATAAAAAAATTCTAATTCTTTTTCTCAAATTTTCATTTAATTTTGTGATTTTTAAGGTATTAAATTTGTTAAAATGTTGTGATTTGGTTTTTCTTAAATTACAGTTTTTAGCTCGCGTTTATTACATTTGTGCATTTAAATTTCGCGCTCATTTAAATTGTTCTTTATTTTCATGAATTATTATATTTTGTTAGTTTAATCAAAAATTCAAAAAATCTCTTTACTATTCTAAACTCGGTATCGAATCTTCATAAATTCTCAATTCACGATTTAGTTGGGACACGACCCGAGGATAAGTACTTACCCGGATAAAAGTTACAATTGTGTTTTATTTTGTGAGATTTCTTACCTTATATTTCTCTTGGTTGAGAAGTATTCTGGAAAGAATTCTTACGAGATTATTACTATATAAGTATATTGAATTTGTTTTACTACACATCAATACCTCACTAATCCTTCATACATAAACGTCCATATATTAGAAAAATTATTAAATAGGGCCTATGTAATGAAATGGTATTAATCGGTTTTATTGTGTTAAAGAGACTTCAAACTCCATGAAGGTAACAGAGAAAAAGAGGTTGTCACATAGGGCTTTACCGAAATAGACAGTAAGTCTATCTTTCCATAATGTCGCTAATATTAACATAAATCACCCTCACAAATACATTTCCCACAGAATATATTAAACTACAAATGTAAAATTTGATCAAAATGGTTTTTTGAAAATGATCGACTTTAGTCAAATACCTAAACACATTATCCATTATCACCGGGTAGTAGAGGGAGATAGTTGAAACTTGGAACCTTGCCCATGAAAAGGTAGTAGAGGGATTCAGTTGAAACTTGGAACCTTGCATGAAAAGAATTGAATGTTACTTGGGGATCAAGCCAAATTTATTAGGTTCCTTAAACTCGTATATGTTATTTGATAAATTTATGTTTAAAAAAACATATAAACACTCTTGAAAGGAGTTGTTAGTTTTTGTTGAGTATCCGTGAAGGCTTATCCTTTCCTCGGTATGATAGTAAAACGAAAAGGAGTTTCAGACTTTTATATCCCTCTCATTGTTATTGTAAAACCTGTGGACCGTGGGTGTGTGTGTCTCATTGTATCTTGAATGTGTGTGTTGGTACCCCGTGCAGTTTGGCACAGGTCGTGCAGTTGGGCACGACCGTGCAGTTTGGCAAGAGCTTAATAATATCTCTCTGGTTTGATCCCGTAGACTGCACGTACTACTCCTTGTCCGTGGATACCACGTTTTATCTTGTGGCGATTATATTTTGCTATTTATCTTCCGTAAGTCTTGTTTGTATTGTTTGTTGTTCTTAATAATTTGGTTATTCGTTGTGTGATCCTTTGTCGTGGGTGTAAATATTCCAACAAGTGGTATCAGAGCCGAGGTTTGAGAAGAAGAAATCATAACAAATTGTAGGAGGCCCATTACGAGCAAGAACAAAGACTTTATGCTTGGTGTTGTCATATATATGTACCAACGTGGTTAGAATTGACTATTGCCAAGGGTACGATAAACAATGACAGAAGACGTGGAAATTTTAGTTAATTATACGACAGATTTCTACCTTATATTTCTCTTGGTTGAGAAGTATTCTGGAAAGAATTCTTACGAGATTATTACTATATAAGTATATTGAATTTGTTTTACTACACATCAATACCTCACTAATCCTTCATACATAAACGTCCATATATTAGAAAAATTACTAAATAGGGCCTATGTAATGAAATGGTATTAATCGGTTTTATTGTGTTAAAGAGACTTCAAACTCCATGAAGGTAACAGAGAAAAAGAGGTTGTCACATAGGGCTTTACCGAAATAGACAGTAAGTCTATCTTTCCATAATGTCGCTAATATTAACAATAAACACCCTCCACCAATACATTTCACCACAGAATATATTAAACTACAAATGTAAAATTTGATCAAAATGGTTTTTTGAAAATGATCGACTTTAGTCAAATACCTAAACACATTATCCATTATCACCGGGTAGTAGAGGGAGATAGTTGAAACTTGGAACCTTGCCCATGAAAAGGTAGTAGAGGGATTCAGTTGAAACTTGGAACCTTGCCCATGAAAAAGAAATTGCTGTGTTTACCTTGGGACAAGCCAAATTTATTAAGGTCCTAACTCATATATGTTATTTGAAATTTAAGTTTAAAAAACATAAACACTCTTGATGGAGTTTTTGTTGAGTTGTGAAGGCTTATCCTACATCGGTAAGATAAGTAAACCGAAAAGGAGTTTCAGACATATAAATATCCCTCTCATTGTAATTGTAAACTTGGACCTGGGTGTGTGTGTCTCATTGTATCTTGAATGTGTGTGTTGGTACCCCGTGCAGTTTGGCACATGTCGTGCAGTTTGGCAATAAGCTTAATAATAACTCTTCTGGTTTGATCCCGTAATGCCACGACTATACCTTGTCGTTAATACCACGTTATATCTTGTGCCGATTAAATTTCGCTATTTATCTCTGAAAAGCCTTGTTTGTAATTAGTTTGTTGTTCTTAATAATTTGGGTTCTTCCCGTTGTTTGATCCTTTGTCCGTTGGGTGTAAATATTCCAACAATGGTGTATCAGAGCCGAGTTTTCGAGAAGAATGAATGCACACAACTTGGAGGAGGCCAATTCCGATGAAAGAATAAAACTTTAGCTGGTTTGTCATATTAGTACAACGGTGGAAGAATTAACATTGCATGTTACGATAAACCATTCCAGAAGACGTGAAGTTAAATATCGACAGAGTCAAGAGGTGTTAGTAGACTTCCAGAGAGGATTACAGAGCATGGGTTAAAGTTTTAGAACTCACTCAGAGCCCAGGTATGAGCTCAAAGGACGAGTGAGGGGTACAAAATCTATGGAGCATCGTGAGGATTATATGGATGAATCAATAAAGATTTATGCCCAAGAAGCCAAAGTTCATGGTTATTTGCTTACAGGTGTGTAGCCACAGTACAACTTAGAGTCTAGTTTAAGTCAAATAGGAGTAATCCAAAGAGAGGTATGAAAAAACTAATGAGAGAGTTTTATGAGGATATTGAGAGTTTGAAGCGTCTCAATTTATAATCACAAATCTAAATTAATTTTTCTATAGATTAGGCAAGTTGAATAAACAAGCAAAGAATTGAGAATGGAGGATGATGTCTTACCAGAGGGATAGAGAGGTTCTCAGTTTAATGATGTTAGTTCAGGATACCTTGTATTGAAAGTCTCCTAGCCCTGTGTTTGGTTAGTGGTGTGTTCCGTATGTTCGGCGATACAGGAAGGTCAAAGCAGTAGCATTATTAAAGGGAAATGGTTTGAAGTTTACGGAGTATTACTTGAAGACGGCTAGGAGTAAGTGACCAGCCTTCAAGTTGGAGATTGTTTATTGTGAAGTCTTATCCCTATCGTAAGATAAGTAAACCTGAAGAGGAGTTCAACCTTATAAATATCCCTCTCATTGTACTTGTAAACTTGGGACTTGGGGTTTTGTGACTTATTGTATCTTGAGTGTGTGTGTATGGTACCCCGTGCAGTGGCACTGTCGTGCAGTTGGGCACGACCGTGCAGTTTGGCAAGAGCTTAATAATATCTCTCTGGTTTGATCTCGTGGACTGCCACGACTATCCTTGTCGTGGATACCACGTTATATCTTGTGTCGATTATATTTCGCTATTTATCTTCCGTAAGCCTTGTTTGTATTGTTTGTTGTTCTTAATATTTTTGGTTATTCCGTTGTGTGATCCATTTTGTTTGGGTGTAAAATATTCAAACAAATGGTATCAAGCCGAGGTTCGTAAAATGAAGGAATCCATAACAACATTGAGGAGGCCATTACGAGAAGAACAAAGACTTATGCTTGTTTTGTCATATTCTACACAGCGGTGGTAGAATTGACATTGCGGGTTACGATAAACAATGGCAGAAGACGTGAAGTTAAATATCGACAGAGTCAAGAGGTGTTAGTAGACATTCCAGAGAGGATTATAGAGCATGGGTTGAGTTCAAAAATCACTCAAAGCTCAGGTGGGAGCTCAGATATGAGTGAGGGGTCCGAAAATAGTGGGAGCTTTGAGGATTATGGAAGCTCAGGTGAAGGATTGATGCTCTGAGAAGCAAGTGCTTGGTTATTTTCTTACAGTTGGTGTAGCAACAGTCAAATAAGAGTCTAGTTTATGGCAGTTATATAATCCAAAGAGAGGTGAGAATTGAGAATGGAGGATGATGTCTTAACAGAGAGATAGAGAGGTTCTTAGTTTAATGATGTTAGTCAGGATACCTTGTATCGAAAGTCTCCTAGCCATGTGTTTGGTTAGTGGCGTGTCCCGTATGTTCGGCGGTACAGGAAGGTCAAATCAGTAGCATTATTAAAGGGAAGGTGGTTTGAAGTTTATAGAGATTACTTGAGACAGAGAGGAGTGAAGTGATCAGCCTTTAAGTGGGAGATTGTTGAGTTGTGAAGGCTTATCCCACATCGGTAAGATAAGTAAACTGGAGAGGAGTTTCAGACTTATAAATATCCCTCTCATTGTAATTGTAAATATGGACCTGGGTGTGTGTGTCTCATTATATCTTGAGTGTGTGTGTGTTTGTACCCCGTGCACCTTAGCACGGGTTGTGCAGTTGGGCACGACCGTGCGGTTTGCAAGAGCTTAATAATATCTCTCTGGTTTGATCCCGGGTTGTACAGTTGGGCACGACCGTGCAGTTTGCAAGAGCTTAATAATATCTCTCTGGTTTGATCCCGTGGACTGCCACGACTATCCTTGTCGTAGATACCACATTATATCTTGTGTCGATTTACTTTTCGCTATTTATCTTCCGTAAGCCTTGTTTGTGTTCTTTGTTGTTCTTACTTGTTTGGTTATTCGTTGTGTGATCCTTTGTCGTGGGTGTAATATTCCCAACAGAGAATTGTTCCGTGGACCAAAGTGAAGGAGGCAAACCCAAAATTTTGATCCAGGTTGGGTATATGGAGATCATTATTCCAAAAAGAGATTGATATTCTGTATCAACGGGGGTAAGAATTGACATTGCAGGTTTAACAATAAACAATGGCAAAAAGAATTAAGTTAAGTATCCGACAAGTCAAGAGGTGTTAGTAGACATTCCAGAGAGGATTACAGAGCATGGGTTGAGTTTAGAAATCACTCAGAGCCCATGAGATCTCAAATACAACCGAGTGGTCCAGAAAATCAGTGGAGCTTCGAGGATTAAAAAGATCAGATAAAGATTGAGCTCAGAGAAGCAAGTGCATAGTTATTTGCTACATTTGGTGTAGCACAGTCAAATGAGAGTCTAGTTTATGGCAATTGTGTAATCCAAAGAGAGGTGAGAAAAACTTGTGAGAGAGTTTTGTGAGGATATTGAGAGTTGAAGCGTCTCAATTTTATAATCACAAATCTATAT
Source organism: Tanacetum coccineum (assembly GCA_026074375.1). Lineage (NCBI taxonomy): Eukaryota > Viridiplantae > Streptophyta > Magnoliopsida > Asterales > Asteraceae > Tanacetum > Tanacetum coccineum. Next base: position 12,682 of record BQNB010002352.1, read on the forward strand.
TAAGTTTTTCTATAGGATTAGGCAGTTGAATAAACAAGCAGAGAATTGAGAATGGAGGATGATGTCTTACCAGAGAGATAGAGAGGTTCTCATTTATGATGTTAGTTCATGATACCTTGTATTGAAGTCGCCTAGCACTGTGTTTTGGTTAGTGGCGTGTTCCGTATGTTCGGCGGTACATGAAGGTCAAAGCAGTAGCATTATTAAAGGGAAGGTGGTTTGAAGTTTACGAAGATTACTTGAGACGAAGAGGAATGAAGTGATCAGCCTTCAAGTGGGAGATTGTTGAGTTGTGAAGGCTTATCCCACATCGGTAAGATAAGTAAACTGAAGAGGAGTTTGAAGACTTAATTTAAATCTCCCCTCATTGTAATTGTAAACATGGACCTGGGTGTTTGTGTCTTATTGGTAACTTGAGTGAATTGGTTGGTACCGCGATGCAGTTTGGCACGGGTCGTGCAGTTGGGCACGATCGTGCAGTTTGGCAAGAGCTTAATAATATCTTTCTGTTTTGATCCCGTGGACTGCCACGACTATCCTTGTTGTGGATACCACGTTATATCTTGTGTCGATTATATTTCTCTATTTATCTTCCGTAAGCCTTGTTTGTATTGTTTGTTGTTCTTAATAATTTGGTTATTTGTTGTGTGATCCTTTGTCGTGGGTGTAATATTCCCAACAATGGTATCAAAGAAGAGTTGAGACGAAGGAATCATACAACCTTGGAGAGGCCATTAACGAGAAAGAAACAAAGACTTATTATGATTGGATTTCATATTACTGTACAGACAGAGGTAGAATGACATTGCAGGTTAAGATAAACAAATGCAGAAGACTGAAGTTAAATATCGACAGAGTCAAGAGTGTTAGTATCATTCGAGAGAGATTACAGAGCATGGTTTGAGTTTAGAAATCATCAAGCCCAGTGGATCTCAGATACGAGCGAGGGGTCCAAAAACAGTGGGAGCTTCGAGGATTATGGAAGATCAGAGAAAGATTGATGCTCTGATAAGCAAGTGCTTGGTTATTTGCTTACAGTTGGTGTAGCAACAGTCAAATGAGAGTCTAGTTTATGCAATTTGTGTAATCCAATAGAGAGGTGAGAAAAACAGAGAGAGAGTTTTGTGAGGATATTTGAGTTTGAAGCGTCGCAATTTTATAATCACCAAATCTATATTAAGTTTTCTATAGGATTAAGGCAGTTGAATAAACAAGCAAAAGAATAAGAAAGGGAGGAGATGACTTACGAGAGAGATAGAGAGGTTCCAGTTGTAATGATGTAAGTTCAGGAACCTTGTATAGTAAGGCCTCCTAGCCTTTGTTTGGTTAGTGGCGTTTCCGTATGTTCGGCGGTACAGGAAGGTCAAAGCAGTAGCAATAATTAAAGGAAAGATGGTTTGAAGTTTACGGAGATTAACTTGAGAACGAGAGGAGTGAATTACCAGGCCTTCAAGGGGAGATTTGTTTGATTGTAAGCTTATCCCACATCGTAAGATAAGTAAACTAAAGAGGATTTCAGACTTATAAAATATCCCTCTTATTGTAATGTATACTTAGACCTGGTTTTTGTGCTCATTGTATCTTGATGTGTGAGTTGTACCCCTGCAGTTTGGGCATCGGGTTTTTTTTTTTCGTGTAGTTGGCACACCGTAACAGTTTGCAAGAGCTTATTAATATCCTCTGGTTTGATCCGGACTGCAGGACTATCCTTGTCGTGGATACCACTTATAATCTTGTGTCGATTATATTTCAGCTATTTATCTTCCGGTATAGACCTTGTTTTGTATTGTTTGTTGTTCTTAATAATTTGGTTATGCTTGGGTGATCGCTTGTCCCGTGGGTGTAAATATTCCACAAGTGGTATCAAGAGCCGAGGTTCGAGAAGAATGAATCATACAACTTGGAGGAGGCCATTATGAGAAGAACAAAGACTTTATGCTTGGTTTGTCATATTTTACACAACGATGGGAGAATTGACATTGCGGGTTACGATAAACAATGGCAGAAGACGTGAAGTTAAATATCGACAGAGTCAAGAGGTGTTAGTAGACATTCCAGAGAGGATTACAGAGCATGGGTTGAGTTCAGAAATCACTTAGAGCCTAGGTGAGAGCTCAAATACGAGCAAGGGGTCCAAAACCAGTAGGAGCTTCGAGGATTATAATGGGAAGAGTCAGATAAATATTATGCTCTTGAGAAGCAAGTGCTTGGTTATTTGCTTACAGTTGGTGTAGCAATAGTCAAATGAGAGTCTAGTTTATGGCAATTGTGTAATCCAAAGAGAGGGAGAAAAATTTATGAGAGAGTTTTTGGGTTGAAGGATATTGAGAGTTGAAGCTCACAATTTTAATGAATCACGAAATCTATAATAAATTTGTCTATAGATTAGGCAGTTGAATAAACAAGCAAAGAATTGAGAATGGAGGATGATGTCTTACCAGAGAGATAGAGAGGTTCAGTTTAATGATGTTAGTCAGGATACTGTTTTTGAAAGTCTCCTAGCCATGTTTTTGGTTAGTGGCGAGTTCCGTATGTTCGCATACATGGGGGGTGTAGGGCAAAAGCATTAGCAATTATTAAAGGGAAGATGGATTATAATTTTACGAAGATTACTTGAGACGGAGAGTAGTAAAAGTGACCAGCCTCAAGTGAGAGATTGTTTGAGTTGGGAAGGCTTATCCACATCGGTAAGATAAGTAAATTGAAGAGGATTTAGACTTATAAATATCCCACTCATCGTAATGTAAACTGGACTTGGGTGTTTTTTTGTCACATTGTACTTGAGTGTGGGTGTTTGTACCCCGTGCAGTTTGGCACGGGTCGTGCAGTTGGGCACGACCGTGGAATTTGGCAAGAGCTTAATAATATCTCCTCGGGTTTGATCCCGAAACTTGCCACGACTTATCCCTGTCAGATACCATTTATATCTTGTGTCCGATTATATTTCGCTATTTATCTTTCCGTAAGCCCTTGTTTGTATTCTTTTGTTGTTCTTAAATAATTGGTTATTTGTTGTGTGATCCTTTGTCCGTGGGTGTAAATAGTCCAACAAAGTGTATCAAGCCGAGGTCGAGAAAAGGAATACATACAACTTTCGAGAGGCATTACGAGAAAATAAAGACTTTATGCTTGGTTTGTCATATTCTGTACAACGGTGGTAGAATTAACATTGCAGGTTACGATAAACAATGGCAGAAGACGTGAAGTTAAATATCGACAGAGTCAAGAGGTGTTAGTAAACATTCCAGAGAGGATTACAGAGCATGGGTTAACTTTAGAAATCACTCAGAGCCCAGGTGGGAGCTCAAATACGAGTGAGGGGTCCAAAATCAGTGGGAGCTTCGAGGATTATGGAAGATCAGATAAAGATTGTGCACTGAGAACATGTGCTTGTTATTTGCTTATAGTGGGTAGCAACAGTCAAATGAAAGTCTAGTTTATGGCAATTGTGGTAATCCAAAAGGGAGGTAAGAAAAACCTTGTGAGAGAGTTTTGTAAGATAATGTGGTTGAAGCGTCTCAATTTTATAATCACAAATCTATATTAAGTTTTTCTATAGGATTAGGCAGTTGAATAAACAAGCAAAGAATTGAGAATGGAGGATGATGTCTTACCAGAGAGATAGAGATGTTCTCGGTTTAATGATGTTAGTTCAGGATACCTTGTATCGAAAGTCTCCTAGCCTTGTGCTTGGTTAGTAGCGTGTTCCGTATGTTCGGCGGTACAGGAAGGTCAAAGCAGTAGCATTATTAAAGGGAAGATGGTTTGAAGTTACGGAATTACTTGAGACGAAGACCGGAGTTTAAGTGACCAGCCTCAAGTGGGAGATTGTTGAGTTGTGAAGGCTTATCCCAGATCGGTAAGATAAGTAAACCGAAGAGGAGTTTCAGACATATAAATATCCCTCTCATTGTAATTGTAAACTTGGACCTGGGTGTGTGTGTCTCATTGTATCTTGAATGTGTGTGTTGGTACCCCGTGCAGTTTGGCACAGGTCGTGCAGTTGGGCACGACCGTGCAGTTTGGCAAGAGCTTAATAATATCTCTCTGGTTTGATCCCGTAGACTGCCACGACTATCCTTGTTGTGGGTGTTGCAGGGTCGAACAACGACATTAACATTTTACGTCAATCGCCTGTTTTAAATGATCTTAAAGTAGGAAAAGCACCAGAGGTTCCATTTGTAGCTAACGGCGTGAATTATAAATGGGGATATGATCTTACTGGCGGGATATATCCAGAATGGAGTATCGTAAGAACTCCTGCATGGTCACGAAGTCTTAAAAGGATTACGCATTTGATGTACACTTGCATCATATTACATAATATGATTCGCAAAGAAAAAGGAAATGCAATCTCTCCCGATTTTTATCTGGAGGAACAACATCGTGAAGATGATCCCGTAAGATCGGCACAAGATAGGTTACGAGTTATCCGAGAAATACACGACGAAGAAACTCATCTTAGTCTTAAAGCCGATTTAGTGAAACACATTTGGCATCGAACAAATGAACACTAATTTATTGTAATGATTTTAATTTTATTTCAATTATTAATGTAATGTTATTTTAATTATTAATAAAATTTTAATTTAAAAAAAGTGTTCGGTCGCCGGTACGGTCACCATTACGAGTATTTAGTCTGTGTGGTCTAGGCGAGAGAAAGCTGAGTTGACACTGATGTGACGACCATAACACTTTGTCTAATACTTTAAAAAAAACTTTGCCTACTAATATAATCCAAATAGCCCTACACACTGCCCAAGCCAAACTCATAACAAAATTCAAAGTATAATCTTCCACCATCCCATTAACTATTTTCCAAAGTCAGCAACCAATCAAGATCTAACAATATTTGCCAATGACAACAACCAATCAAAATAGAAAAGAAAAACATACTTGAACAAACAGATGATGATGATGTGAGACGTGGTGAACATTCGAAGTTTTGAACACATGCAAATTCGTCAAACACAAATCCTTAGCGTATTCTAGAAGTAAATATTGTTGAGTTGTGAAGGCTTATCCCACATCGGTAAGATAAGTAAACTGAAGAGGAGTTTCAGACTTATAAATATCCCTCTCATTGTAATTGTAAACTTGGACCTGGGTGTGTGTGTCTCATTGTATCTTGAGTGTGTCTGTTTGTACCCCGTGCAGCTTAGCACGGGTTGTGCAGTTGGGCACGATCGTGCAGTTTGGCAAGAGCTTAATAATATCTCTCTGGTTTGATCCCGTAGACTGCCACGACTATCCTTGTCATGGATACCACATTATATCTTGTGTCAATTTACTTTTTTCTATTTATCTTCCGTAAGCCTTGTTTATGTTCTTTGTTGTTCTTACTTGTTTGGTTATTCGTTGTGTGATCCTTTGTTGTGGGTGTTATATTCCCAACAAGTGGTATCAGAGACGAGGTTCGAGAAGAATGAATCATACAACTTAGAGTAGGCCATTACGAGAAGAACAAAGACTTTGTGATGGTTCGTCATATTCTGCACAGCGGTGGTAGAATTGACATTGCAGGTTACGATAAACAATGGTAGAAGACATGAAGTTAAATATCAAAAGAGTTAAGAGGTGTTAGTAGACATTCTGCAGAGGATATTAACATAGTTGTAGAGCATGGGTTGAGTTCAGAAAACACTCAGAGCCCGGGTGGGAGCTCAGATACGAGTTAGGGGTCCGAAAACAGTGGGAGCTTCGAGGAGAGTGGAAGATCGGGTGAAGGATTAATGCTCTGAGAAGTAAGTGCTTGGTTATTTGCTTACAGTTGGTGTAGCAACAGTCAAATGAGAGTCTAGTTTATGGCAGTTGTGTAATCCAAAGAGAGGTGAGAAAAACTTGTGAGAGAGTTTTGTGAGGAAATTAAGAGTTGAAGCGTCTCAATTTTGTAATCACACATCTATATTAAGTTTTTCTATTGGATTAAGCAGTTGCATAAACAAGCAAAGAATTGAGCATAGAGGATGATGTCTTACCAGAGAGATAGAGAGGTTCTCAATTTAATGATGTTAGTTTAGGATACCTTGTATCGAAAGTCTCCTAGCCTTGTGTTTGGTTAGTGGCGTGTTCCGTATGTTCAGCGGTACAGGAAGGTCAAAGCAGTAGCATTATTAAAGGGAAGGTGGTTTGAAGTTTATGGAGATTACTTGAGACTGAGAGGAGTGAAGTGATCAGCCTTCAAGTGGGAGATTGTTGAGTTGTGAAGGCTTATCCTACACCGGTAAGATAAGTAAACTGAAGAGGAGTTTCAGACTTATAAATATCCCTCTCAATGTAATTGTAAACTTGGACCTGAGTGTGTGTGTCTCATTGTATCTTGAGTGTGTCTGTTTGTACCCCGTGCAACTTAGCACGGGTTGTGCAGTTAGGCACGACCGTGCAGTTTGGAAAGAGCTTAATAATATCTCTATGGTTTGATCTCGTAGACTGCCACGACTATCCTTGTCATGGATACCACATTATATCTTGTTTCGATTTACTTTTCGCTATTTATCTTCCGCAAGCCTTGTTTGTGTTCTTTGTTGTTCTTACTTGTTTGGTTATTTGTTGTGTGATCCTTTGTCGTGGGTGTTATATTCCTAACACATAGTGCACATCAAATATCATAAATGGAGAACCAGTTGGTGCCACTGTAATTTAAATAAAAAATTATTAGATTATTATTGTATTAAAAAACTCAAACTGAAAACATAAAAAACAAAAATTGAAGACAAATCAAAGTGAGGACATATATATTTTAAGATGATGTACCTTTTGCACCAACCAATTTGGTTAAACTCAGATCACGAAGTACAATTGTCTAGAAGCGAATTTATGGTTAGGGTTTATGTGAAAGAGATGTGTCGGGTAATTGGGGAAAATGGGAGACCATGAGGATTTTTCTATTAAACACACTCGTAGTGGAAAGATGATGTGGCCATGTGTGGAAATAAGTATGTGGCAAGTCACCTTGTCATGGAAAGTCCAGCTGGACTTGGCAACTGATTACCTTTGTTGTAGGTAAACGAGTACTTACAATAGTCGAAATTCAAATGTTAAATGATTTGATAGAAAAAAAAAAGTTGACTACACAAATTTATAAAAAGTAGTAAGTTGGATACATTTCCAAGCAATTTGCCCAAATATAAACTAGCTAATCAAATAAGCTTTTAAACTAGCTAATTAAATAAGCATCTCTCAAAAGCGAAATAAGTAAAGAAACTATATTGACTTGATGAGAATGCGTAAAACTTAGGTCAAAATTTTTCTCTTTCAAATCAATTTATTTATTTATTAGAACGTATTGCACAGTAGCGTCACCTCCATTTCCAGTCATTTCTTTCTTTTTAACACTGCTTATTTTGTGTCTTAATAACACGATATAGGAGTAAAAATCTTCCATTATCACATTTTACTTTCAGCATTTCTATCCATCAACTCTTTCCCTAATTCCATTACTTTTTCCCGCCTTTTTTTCCAAACATGGAATTTAAAAACAGCTACAGCAGTCGTCTTGAGTCGATAACGCGACTGGAAGATGGCGGAGAGGTTAAAAAGGCAAAATTTGTAAGGTTTTCGCTTCTTGAAAGTTTTGCAGGTTTACGCCATAGGTTTACATGCGCAGAAGAGGATTTTGAGTGTTTGAGAGTGTATGTGGAGGTGCTCATGACGCTGCTTAGATGTCGTACCAACGCGTTAGAGGAATTCTGGAAAATGATTCTGATTGTTCGAGAGATAATACCGTTGATAAGGTAAGTATCGTTATTGTTATTTTTATGATTATTTTAGGCATAGGCGTAAACTAGAGGGGGATGATGGGCGCGTTTAGCGAAAAATATTGTAATGTAAATTTCTTATAATATCCGGCTATTTTTGTAATTTGCCTTCTTAACGAGCCGATTTATAGTGTATTTTCTAAAAGTTATCAACCCACTCGAACATAACTTTCTGGCTCCGCCACTGATTTTAGGGTAAATCGCACATAAAGTTTAAGTTATTATACTTTAAGTTGATTAAAATAACAAGCACTCAAATTATTATTCTTGTTTTAAGTAATTTTTAGGGTGTCGGTCACAGTTTTAGCCGAAATGAAAAAAATTATATTACACAAATTTAGCTTCAAATTGAGAACAAAAAGTTGAATATGAATCACATTCAATTATGGTAATTTTATGTATTAAATGAGATGTTTAGTTTTAAAAGGAAAGCTAAGTTTAATAAATGTGATTGTGTATGCTTAATGATGATATTTAATGGAGAACAATGATTGTTTGTGGTTATTAATTGTACGTTTTAGCTACATTAATAAAGGAAATATATCTAAAACCTAGATTTTAGGGAATATAGCCAAGAATATATCCATGATTATTGAGTTTTTTTACCAAGTAATTGTCTTTTTAAAAATTAATTACTAATGTATGGCATGTTCAAAAATAATGACCAATGTATGGTGTTTTTCTTATTATTTATGTTATTTAGATTTTAATACATTTATTTTAAAGGATACTATTACGTTTTATTATCATTATAGCTAAAAAACACCACTTTTCCACTATTGTATAAATCTTACTGCTATGTTCGACTATAGGTATGTAAGTTTGAATATTATTGCAGCTAAAGAAATATGTCACAAACATATTCTAAATTTATGTTATCAAATTGCATTGTTCTATCATAACCTGCTAGATGATGTTGATACGTGGGAAAAAGGTATATCATAAATCAGATTCGAAAAAATAATATTCACCTGATTGAGTTACAAATGTATTTCTCTCTAAGAAGTCATTTATCAAAGAAAAAAAGAAAAAATAAAATAAACAATTCACCAAACATCCCTTCCAATCCTCCAATTAAAAAAAATAAAAATAAAAAAAAAAAAAAAAAAAAGTAATTGATCTAAAGACACATAAACAAAATGCCAAATGAAAAATATTGGCAAATTGTTTGTTTATAGTCACCCACCACACCCCCTCCACCCTTTGTATCATTTATTCATCAAATTATGCTCGTAACATCGTTTAGTCATCTCCAACATGTTGATCTGCAAAGAATCAAGTGAAAAGTAACTTTTTGGTTAATCAAAATGTATAGAAAAAAAACCGTAAGTGTTTATTATTAATAAGAAAAAACTTGTCAAATACCTGATAGTATTAGAAGAGATTTGTTTTAGTGATATATCTACCATTCTCCGAGCTTCGATATTGATATGTGTGGCTATTATGACCCACCTTTTTGAGCAATCCCACCAAAGGTTTTTTTTTCTTACCTTCTTAATGTCATCCACATTATGAATTCATGTTGAACGTAGGAAGTCCGATTTCACCATTTTAGATTGGAATGTGGAAGTTAGTCTCTCCAACAAATGTTGATTGTGGCCAATACACTTCATGAGGAGTGGGAAAAATTTTGATGGTCTAAGTAGCACTATACGCTCTCGAATTGAGAGTAACACGTTATTAACATTATTGGCCAATATTCAAAGAAGTGGTTGGCAATGCGCCAAGACGTAGCGAGAAAAACAACGATATACTTATATACCTCCCACTTGCCACATGTGCAAGTTTCTTTTTCCTAAATTATCTACTTACAAATTTCTTCCTTTTTAGTCATCCAATCAAAGTTTTCCCTTCAGCTTCCAGCAATGATTGTATTGGCTAAGCCTAGTTTTTTTTTTTTTTGTTTTAAATGCCCATCGATTCTTCAACAAATTTTTTTTTCTCACGACATGTGCACTAGCTTTAAACTTTTAAGTCTTCTTGTTTTGCACTACAACCTGCGGGGGCATTCGTTCTACACTATACTTGAGCAGAATTCATTGAGATGTCTTACATTAAAGTAGTGCACCAATCATATAAAATGTAGTTGGACGCATCTAGTAATTGGGAAGAAAACGAAGCCACCTTTTAGAAACACTATTAAAAATTTATGAAAATTGTTAGTAAAGTAACCCCATGAACGTTTTCCACATCGTGTGCACAGTGTCATCTATCAAACGCGTGTCTTTGCCAGACACTGATGGAGCTTGTGGATTTATTGTCCAATTTCATCCTTGATGAAAGTTGAATTACGATCTCGAACTTGATTCGACACCTCGTACGTAAAGCTAAGTTTTTCAACTGTGAGTTAGTGAAAATTATCATTAAAGCATCAAATTATTAATATCTATAAATTTATTAAAAAGTAAAAACATTATTCGTCGAACATTTTTATTTCAGGGTGTAACATTCCGTATTTTCACGTCTTTTACGACGTCATTAAATTCACTATTTATTTTTTATTTTTTTTCTCTCGTGCGCGTTTACTTTTAATTTTAATAGTTAAGTTAAATCGCGTAAGCTATAAATCAACAATTAGCGTAAACGGACACCAAAAGAATTAAAGTTTACGTCAAGTAATCATTATATTATTTTTACAAAAGTAATAATCAACTTTTTATATTTTATTTTTATGGGTTGCGTAAAACGTTTACGTTTCGCAATAAAATACGTTTAGGCATTAACGGAACCACCAAAACTCTTCTACGCTTCAACAAATATCCACATTTATACCCAATACATAAAAATTACTCAACAACATCACATACATCTTCTTATTGCCTAATTTAGGGCATTTGATACAAAGAAATAAGAAAAATTCACACTTTGGTCAAATGTACAACTCTTGTAATTAAAACCTAGCCATGCCTTGTCTCTTTGACCAAGACCAAGACCAAGAGTCTTCCCTAAGACCCTCCTCGTGTTCCTTGGACTTCTATTACACCATTTGACTAGTTATACACTTATATAATACTTCATGCATACAAGTAACTTATACAAGCAAAAACACTTAGTAAAATTTTCACAAAATCTCTTCCTTTTCTCTCCTTTAGCTCACGGCAAGAAACAAGCCTCCAACCAAATCCATACAAAATTTTATTCAACCTATACACACCTTGTAATTGGTCAAACAAGTCATCAATTCTGGGGAGAGGGTAACGGTTCTTTATAGTCAACTTGTTTAGTTCC
>BQNB010002352.1:24168-65037 GCA_026074375.1 Tanacetum coccineum
ATTTAAGCAAAAGTACAACGAGAATTCTTAAAGAAATGAAGTCTAAGCATTGGTATTATCTTTCATGTCGTCAAGGTCTTTATTGGGCTCTCTTCCTACTAAGGCAAGCACCATTCCACGTGTTCCAGCACCTCTAGATTTGTTCCCATTCTTTAACTCCGGGCAATCACTCTTGTAGTATCCTTGATTCCCACATTCATAGTAAGTGAGGGTTCTCTGATTGTTAGTAGCAACAGAACTCTAACAGTCTCGGGTTAGATGACCGACCCTCTTGCAGTTTGCGCATTTTATAGTGCACGGACCATTGTGATGAAACTTGCACTTGTTGCATAGTGGTAGAGTTCCAGCATACTCTTTCCTTTCATCAGTCCCAATGGTGTAAGCTTGAGCCACATTCTGCCTCTTGGGAAGTTGTTGTTGAGCTTGGTTGTTGCTATCAAGTGTCCTCTTGTTCTCAGCTTATCTTTCAGCAAAAGTGCTAATTTTCTTATCTATTAGTTTAGTCGCCATTTCAATAGCCTCCTGCATGGTTTTCGGCTTTGATGCCACAACACTTGAGTGAATCATGTCGGGCAACCCGTCTACATACCTTTCAATCTTGTCAGACTCTTCAGGAAACATCTTGACACACATCAATGCTAGTTCCTGGAAACGTTGGTTGTACCCTAGCACATCAGTACCTTTTACTTTGAAATTCCATAACTCAACCTCGAGCTTCTTCATCTCGTTCCTCGGACAATACTTGTCTGTCATTTTCTTCTTCAGATCAATCCAGGTCATTGCATATGCAACATCATGACCAACAGTCATAACGTGGGAATTCCACCACGTTAGAGCACCTGCTAGTAGCGTACAAGTAGAAAACTTGATCTGATTTTCCACAGAGCAATTACTTACGCGAAATACAGTCTCCATCCTTTCAAACCACTGAGTTAATTCGACAACTCCCTCAGTGCCATTGAAATATAGAGGTTAGCACTTCATAAAGTCCTCATAAGTGCACTCTCGAACCACGCGTTCATTCCTCCTGACACCCGTTCCTGACGTATGGCTATCATTGCCATTTTTGGTTGCATCACGTGCTGCCAGTACGGTAGTGACACCTTGGTCAATCATCGCCTACAGCTGGGCATTGGTGACAGATGTGGTGGTGGTTATGGCTAGTGATGCTTGTGTAGTTCTTTTTGGTGCCATTTCCTTCAAAATCCCAAAAATGTGAAATTAGTTTAATTCCCAAAGTCGTGCTCTGAAATTAGAGTGTTGTGAGGTGATGTGTGGTTAATAAGAATATGCGCTCATGGCATAAATTGAATGATGGTAAGATATCATGTCTGATAGCTTAATGTTTAGGTAGCGTTTTAGGACCTACGAGCTTATAGTATTACCTCGCCTAAGGAAATGTTCCAGTATTTATATAAATAACCCTTATATAAATAATTGTAGAGTATGCACAAGGTAGGGTAAGTTTATATATATATATATATATATATACCTAAGTCACGTCCGCAAGTAAGCAAGTAGTGTGTCTGCACATAACAGACAAATATTCATATAGTGGTCTTACCACTATAATTACACATAATTATTTCACATAAAGCCTCACGAGTCCTAACCATCCTCGAGGGAATTTATCAAGTACCTCGAGTTGTGTAACAATCTTGTCATGGCTCCATCTCGCAACTCATCAAACAAGAACTGTCTTGAGATGCAGTCATGAATTGGTACACATCTCGACCTAATTAATAAATTTACTCGACGTTGGATAATACTCGAATTTTTATGTTCATCTAACTTCACATAGTTATCATATTGCATGCACATTATGCATGGTCTTGAGGCTATGGTGCAACCCACCATACCTCAACAGGGTTCTAGTGTTTGTCTATCCTACGAACATGTATATAAATCATGTAAGCATCTAGTATGACCAACTATTGCAACAAATAGTGTATGTATGTCTCGTAAAAATCTTTTGAAAATGTGATCGTTGAAAGTGGTTATAGTTTAGGTAAAATTCAACCTAGTTCTCTATAACCTTGGCTCTGATTACCAATCTGTAACACCCCCAAAATTGGGTCGCAGCGGAATGTATTTCCGGGAGCGTTACTTCATGATCCCATTGCACAAGTCAGGAGAGAACGACCTCTAACTGAGTCGTTTGAAAAGAAATCTTGTAAATTTGGACTCCAATGCACATCAAGTATGTCATACATCTATTTCACCTGAGAAAAATATGCTTAAAAGTGTCAACATTAAAGTTGGTGAGTTCATAGGTTTTTGTAAGTATGAATGTAAATCCCAAAACTATATATATAGGTTTACTGTGTTACAAGTTTCGCCCATACAAGACTTGCAACGCATAAACCTACATATATAGGTTTACTTATATAAAATCCCAAAATGTTTCAAGTATATATTGTAATGAACACGATATCCCAAAATGTTTCAAGTAGATATTATAATGAACACAATATCCAAAAATGTTTCAAGTAGATATTATAATGAGCACAATATCCCAATTAGTTTCAAGTATGTAAGAGAAATGATTACGATTACTCTAAGTTCATGGAAACTGCGACGTAGACTTGTAAGTATGCCACTTTATTCAAGGCACGGTAAATGTTCATTAGTATATAGTTGTTGGTCATGTAGACACCAATCCATTCATATCCGACATGGTATAACGTTCGTTAGTTCGATCTCGAACTAGTGAGAGCTAATCACCCGAACGGGGGTTGTCAATCCCCAATAGATCTATTTTATAACATTCGCGCTCACCCTCCAAGTGATTTACAGTTCATGAAACCTAAGCTAATCCGTAATTATTCGAGTAAAAGTCAAGTATGTGTTTACGTCCAAAAAGTAAACCAAGTATTGTATCTCATCGCATGACAAGTAAAGAAGTGCATAAATCAATTTGTAATCAACCAAGTAAATGTATTTATAATCAAGCATGTTCTCACCCCAAAACTTATAAAACAAATCATGTAAAACGTGGGGTTATGAACTCACCTCGAGTGAGCTAATATCAAGTATATCACGCAAAATGCGTCCGATAATCGCCGAATGCAACCTAATCCAATATAGGTCGTATGAGTACTCGAGTACGTTGTCTAACAACTACCATATATAATCCTATTTAGTTATCATCATACTATCGTTCGGGCTATCATAATTAAGAGGTCATGACATGACGTACGAGGAGCTAGGATACTTTAAATCGTAAATCCAACAACTCGTCAATACGCCATCCGAAGAGGCCTCATTATGAAATTCCCTAGTAATATAGCACTTTGGTAACTATAACACATATATTTCTATATAGCTACATCACCATCTAATCGTTTTAGTGAAATCATATTTATAAAGTAAAAACGTTTATAAATACGCCTTTAGCAAAAATGACATAACTTTGTCGTTTTAAGTCCGTTTATCGCGTTTCTTACGTCCATGCTTTCGTATTAAGACGAGAAATCATAATATTACATTTTTAGGTTTTTAAGATTCTGTGGTGAATAGTGTTTTTACTGTTCATTACAGGTTATAACTTATTAACGCAAAACCCGTAAATATCGTATCTTATTCGTTATAGCTCCGTTTTTAGCGATTCTTTCGAGCACGTTCTCGTAATTGAAAGTTTTATCATATTATTGATGTTTACAAAGTATAAGTTTCTGCCATGAATAGTAACTTTTATAAAAATTGTTTTATAAAGTATTTAGCGTCGTAAAACTCGTATTTAGCGTATCTTCTTCGTTATTAATCGGTTTTTCGAGTTTCTTATCATTTTGGAATCCTCATGGGATGTACTATCTTTATAAAACATAATATGGATACTTTATTTTTCGTCCCAAAACAGAAAGTTTTGAAGTTGGTGATAAAAACTTGTTTTAAACTTGATTTTGTACTATTTAGCTTCAACACCTTGTTACAAATACTTTACAATACTTATGTCTTATGTCTTACATATATTAGATCCATTAGTTCATATTTTGCCCAAGTGTTCAAGATAACAAGTGTTCTAATCTCACTTTTAATCAAAACTTATTAAAGAAACCCTAAATGGTGATTTAACTATATAAACATAATATATGCATAAATCAAAGAAAGTAAATGAAGTAGGGTTCTTAGATAACCTTGATGTGTAGGAGGATGAAGAACAACCAAATCTAAACCCTTGTTTAGCAAAGAAACCCTAGCTTTTATCCCTTGAAAACCCTAATTCCAACCAAAACCCTAATCTTGCAAAATCTTGCTAAAACCTCTTCAAAGCTTAACCAACCCTTCAATTCTTCTTAGAATACCTTATATATGATATGAGAATGCTTGTATGATGATAGAAAATCAAGCAATGGATCACCCTAGGAACCCTTAAAATGACGTGGGTAAAAGGAGAGACAAAGAGATTGATTTTGTGATTTATTTACTAAGTAAGGAAGTGAATGAGTTTTCTATCACCCTTGCATGCCTATTTATACTACTTAGGGATCATATGAGATATTTTGTGAGCCAAGTGGAAGCATGCAAGGTGGCTTGGTTCTAGTAACTTATTAGAAGAAGTTAGAGCTTATCTTGGATAAGATAATGACTAGTCATGGTTCAAGTTGCATGTGCTAGATATTTGTGAAGCTTCATGGTGCCTTCTTGGCCTTCTAGACACTAATATACACGTTCTCATGCTAGGGGAGGGCTTGGAAATATCTTTTGATCTTTTACTTAGTGTATAAATGTATTATTTGAGGTATAATGTGGTATAGATTTAATAAAATGTATAACTTGCACATGGTAGGGTTTGATTTGAATTATTTCATGAATAATATGTATAAAGTGATAAATACTTGAAGTTTTAAATAAACTTTGAGTATTAGGTTAAATTTTAGGTATTTGATGAAGCGTGGATAAGTTAACGTGGTTCCGGGAACGCCTAATCGCATTTTATCGCGAAACGTAAGCAATTTACATAACCAATAAAAATAAAATGAACAGAGTTAATAATTATCCTCAAAATAATTACATAACACTTGCTTGATGTAGACATTTAATCGTTTGATGCCCGTTTACATTGAACGATAATTTTTAGCTTACGCGATTTAGCTTAACTTTTACGATTAAAAGCAAATGCGTACAATACTAAAAATAACTTGTGAATTTATTGACGTCGTATATGACCCTAAAACACGGGGTGTTATAGTCTCCCCCTTTTAAATGAGCCTTGTCCTCAAGGCTTAAGATGCGGCACTTGACGATGGTGTGGTCTTTGTGAAGAGGTGTGGGAATTTTTTTTATATGAATAGTGACCCCAACGGTCATGAACAGTGACTCCAACGGTCACTTCTTCCTCTTTAAATACCAAATTCTTATCCTCCATTTCTCCACACAACACTAAATCTTTCACTTGCATTTCTCTTATCCAATCCTCTCAAAATGTTGCATATCATCACACTCTTAGCGATGGATGTTCAGTTAGTTTGAATTTATATGTTTTATTAATTATTTTCATAAGTTTTGCCATAATTAAATTATCATAAGTCTTCTAATTTAATTAATGCAACATATTTGATATACTTTATGTCCTCAAATATATATGTCCATGAATTTGTCCAAAGTACAAGTGTAATGTCTTTCATAATTATTTATTTATGTACTTTATATAAATAAATTGTTACCATTAATTAATCTATAAATTTTATAAATTAATTAACACTTGTGTAACATCAAATAAATTTGTTTTTATATTCTAACGTATTTTAGCACCATTTCCTCTTGAGTTCGAATATGTATCATTTTATTTTATAAACTTTATAAAATAATTAGTGGTGATGTAACTAAATAATAAATATGAATGTATATATTAAATAAATAATCAAATAAAAGTAAAGAGAATTAATTATGATCTGTTTGGTGAAATGAGGATGTTAAACCCAAATCAAGAACCTTAAATTTTTTCAACCCGAAATCATTTTTAGAAACCCTTGATTTACAAACCCTAACTCTTGGAACACCTTTAAAACCCCTTAGATTATCACCCTAATGATACTTGTATGCTTATACCCTTGTTAAAATCAAAACTATGAATGTTTCTTGTATACTAATTGGAGCCGTGAGGTATAGTAGAAAGAAGAGAGAAAATGAAGAGTTTACTTGCAAGAAATAAGTGTGTCTGTTTTGCTAACTTAAGGCTTTCCTTTTATAGTAGTAGTATTATGGAAACAACCTAGCTTAAACTATGTGATCAAAGGGTGGTTTAGGGTACCAATGTGTAAGAGTTTTCCTCCTCCCTGGATGGGAGGTATTTTATTTATGGCTATGTTACTTATGGTTATGTTGATAAGTGATGGGAAGGTATACATTAACACAGAAGTGATATAGTGGAGTGTAAGTGTTTATTCTTGTGTTACATTGCCTTAACTGGCCAATATAGTGTGTGAAGGTAGGAAATGATTTAATTTTTTGTGTATTAGTACTTAAAACTGGGTTATTTGTGTAGTATAGATGGGTATTGGTGCTTCCGGGGTATACTTTAAATGTTATTTTATACGAAACGTAATGTTTTATTACCAATTAAAAATAAAATAATGAAAATTATAAATTATCCTTGTAATTAATACTGTATCACTTGGCTAGATGTAATTTTATTTTGTTTGATACTCGTTTACGTTGAATGTTTGATTTTTAGTTTATGTGATTTAACTAACGGTTAATTTAAAGTGATCGCGTAAAAGTTTATAATAAATGTTGAATATTATTGACGTAAAAGATGTAAAAATGTTGAATTGTTATTATTTGATAACGGTTATGGTTGCTAGTGGGTCAGCTTCTACTACCTATTTGGTAATATAATCTGATGCGACAACAAGGAATTTGACTTACTGTAGCTTCAGGAAAGGCCCTACGATGTCTTTTCCCCATTCGACATAAATGCCATAGGTCTCGGAATGCTTGTCAATCGGGCACTTGGTTGTCCGGAATCGTTGACAGCATGTCGTTGGCACGTTTGTCATTTTCCTACGAATTTTGACGCTGCTCGTTTTGTACATATTTGGCAATAGTATTCGAAGTCTCGCTGCTTTTTTATGATTGGCTTCACGCTCCGGCTATTGAGATACACATGATTTGAATGCACCTCTCTTTGTTCATAAGTCTGCCTCCCATGACCAATACAGCGTAACCCACAATGTCAAGTTTCCTTTCCTGGTAGAGAATTTTTTTCTTTGATTGTATATTATGCGTGCTTTGATTCTTTTTTAAGTGCTTCTGTTTGGTCTTGTTATAGTCTTCATGTGTGTGAAAATTATGGATAATTAGGTCCATCTAAGTCTTCTTATTTCCACCTACCGAGTTTGTGATCTTAACGTCAATGCTCCTACACTCAACTGTTTCGACCAACACATTCTTAGTTAGGTGAACGAATGAGGACGATGCCAATTTACTTAAAGAATCTACATGTTTGTTTCTCGATCGGGGGATTTATGTGATTGAAAAACTTTGAAAAAGTGTTTGCAATTCTCAGAATTT
Source organism: Tanacetum coccineum (assembly GCA_026074375.1). Taxonomy (NCBI): domain Eukaryota; kingdom Viridiplantae; phylum Streptophyta; class Magnoliopsida; order Asterales; family Asteraceae; genus Tanacetum; species Tanacetum coccineum. The sequence goes on from BQNB010002352.1 coordinate 31,684, forward strand.
CGACAAGTATTTTTTCATCACTTCCTTCTTAGCTTCGTATATTCCCTTTACCTAGTTTGTGATAAGTAGGTAATCACTAAACACTTGTAAGTGTGGGCTTCCGTGTGAACGGATAATTCTAATCTGGCTATTAAGGCTTCGTATTCGGCTTCGTTATTTGACGTTTTGAAGTTGAATCATAAAGCGTAAGTTCCCTCTTGTTCGTTTGGATCAGTTAATAGCAGGCCAGCCCCAGATCCTTTAGTGCTTGATGCTTTGTCGATAAATAAGGTCCACTCAGGAGATGCAGTAGACGTAGGTTGGCCTGAGTCCTTGCCCGTGGGCTTGGCCTCTACACGTTCTTTGGTTCTTGGCAACTCTGCAAGAAAATCTGTAAGTTTTTGTCCTTAAATCGTGGAGTGTGGTTTGTATATGAACTCATGCTCTCCAAGCTCAATTGCCCATTTTTCCAATCATCCCAAGTTTTCAGGTTTTAAAAGTACTTATCTAATTGGTTGATCGGTGAGAACACATATCTTATGTGCTTAGAAATAGCGGCGAAGTCTTCGTGTTGCGTGTACCAGGTCAAGTGCTACTTTTTATAGGCTAGGGTAGTTGAGTTATGGTCATTGTAGCGTACGATCGATAAAATATATTAGATTCTCTAGTGCTGCCAAGGAAGTAACTTACTGTTGCCAAGGTATATTAATACAGCAGTTGTTCGTGGGTTTATATCAGACATGGTTGTTGTTGCTTATGATTGATCGTATTCAATGACAGAAGGAATGTTATTATATGGAGTTAAAGAGATATGTTATAAAGAAAGAAGATATGGTCGTGATAAAGGTACTGAATAATGGTAACAGCTATGGAATGTTTGTTTATATGTTAATACTGCTCAAAACAGTTTTATGCTATTAGGGTTTTGGCAAGTTAGTTAATATTGTTTGTGGTACAAGAAAGAATTAATGTTGCCAAGTTTATTGATACTACTGTTCGAGTACATGCTGTTACGTGAAGACTACTTCTGCTTGGGCTTATATGGGTTAAAACTGTTGAGTTGGGCTTAAAGTATACATTAGTGTTGCTTTTAATATGATTAATACTATTCGTCAATGGAGTATATTAGTACTGTTTGGGCCTAGGAAAAGGTTAAAACTGTTCGAGCAATGAAGGTTAGTACTGTTGGATGTCTTTAGTGCTGCTCGTTTATATTGCCCTATCCGAGAAAGAGTTTATAATGCTAGTATTTTCCGATAAATAAGTTAAAACTGTCAGTTATGTTTGATATCAGACAGAACATCGATTTGGTTCTCGGTTAGTAGTTGATCTGGACAGTAAAGAAAACACACACAGAAGATTTTTTAACGTTCTTAAAGGATTAAAAGTCTCATGTTTATTGAAGATGTGGTTACGAAGATTATTGTTTATCACCTATTTGACGATGAAGTGGAATTATTTGGGTTTATGTTCTTATCATATCTCAAATGGCTTACAACATTTGGAGATAACTTGTTTGTGCTTAGAAATGGTGTGACGAAGAATTGACAAATCTAGCAAAGGTGTGTGATTTTTCTTATGGTGCTCAATGCTCACATTTGCTATCACTTGGTATGTGTCTCATAGTAGATGAGGATAAATTGTCAAGAGATTGCGGTCTCCCTATACATCGGTTTGGGTATACGTTTGAAGTCACGTGGATAGTGCAAGATATAAGACACAAGTTTGGGTTATTCTACTTCAGCATCAAGTTCGTTATACTTAGTTTTCTTCATCAGTAATCATTACATAGAGCCTACAGAATTGAAGATTCAAGAAATGGTTAACATATGGGTTTCAGGGGAAGCTTAATGTTAAAATGTTTAACCATTTATATGCTACATCGAGGTGAAGGTTTTTACTACTGCTAGCCTTTGTTACTACTGCTAGTGTAAGTTTCTACTGCTCAAGTTCATTTTTCTTAAGGTGCGTAATGGAGGGCAATTTGGGTCATTGGAATACTTGGATTGGAAGTGTAATATTGGTTCGTAGTTGTGAAGATCAAAGTTGCATACTTTAGTCTCCTATTTGATATTGACAAAAAGGGGAAGAAGATTTGATGATTTGCAACTTGTAGATCCTTGGTAGCTTAAGGGGAAGTTTTCATTCGTATATTAACTTCAGGGGAAGTTTGTGCTTATTTGGTTTTGTCATTATCAACTAGGGGAAGATTGTTGGGAATTATATTTTTGAGTTGATAAGACAAAACAAGAATGAAACTAAAGGACTAAAATCGTCATTCAAGAATTCTACAAGCTGGTGGAGAATTATTGAAGATTTAGTCAAAGATATCAAATTATAAAGATATCAAAAGATCTCCTTATGAAGAAAGAAGATAACAGAAGATCAAGTTAAATATTTAAAAAATTTATGTTTATCTCTTTGTAAAACCTATTATCTCTAGTATATAAAGAGATACAGGTTATAGGTTTTAGGCATCCAGTAAAGTGTGTCAAGATGTAAACACCAAGAAAAGTGTGTTTGTCCAGGCGTAGAGATGTAGACGCCATATGTAGTTTTAGCCTCAAGGTAATCAAGGTTTTTCTTGATCCCTGTTACAGTTCATTGATGTAACCGTATTGTTCTGATCAAATAATATTAGGGCTTGGAATGTTTGGTAAAACATTGTTGAATATCTTTGTTCTTATTCCGCTTTGTTTTTATAACTTATGAACATTGATATTATCCTAGATAAAGGTCTAAACAACACGAGCTTAAACGATCTAACGATCTATAGGTTTCCACATGGAAAGTTATATCAGATTGATTATAAACTTAGTGCACACTCTAAGAAAAACACCCTAATACGCCGTATTGGCCTAGCTCAGTACGGCGTATCTAGTCTTTTTCAGACACTATAAATAGAAGACTCAAAAAAGAGTTTTCAGTGTGCAAAATCATATTCTTTATACCATACACATAAAAGACGATTTTCTAAAAAAAGAAGAGCAACCAAAGGTCAAGCATCGATCACGATTCCATAGAAGACACCGTGTAAGTCCTATACTCTTTTAATCATTTAATTTTTGGTACCGTTCGGTAAAACGCTTAGTTTACCTTGGTTTTTTGATCACGCTTGTGTAATTACAAAGGTTATGGGCTAATACCCTAAGGTATTAGCCATCTTAATGAATATTTAATGTTTGGTTTTTTTTAAATAGGTTTCTTAATTTATCGTTGAAAGTTATCATTCAACTGGGTCTAGTTACACCTAATAAGTGAACTAGATACCGGGATAGCTCTCCATATTGTGTTTTATATTACTAGACCAATAGGATCACGAATTATGTTCTATCTTTGTCTTTAAATTATGAGCTTAGTTGGACCGACAAGTGACCCGTAATGTTTCAACAAATATGTTCTTAATTAATTGATAAAGACTCGAACAGTGAACTACTGGTATATAAAATACCGTCAAACAGTAAGTGAGTAAAGTCCCGATGGGCTATGGTTTAACAAGATCACCATTGCATTAATCTCTAGATAGATTATAATTAAACTAAAAGGATGCTTTATGCGGATACATTAATTGTGACACGATTCAACGTGTCTAGGTCTTAGGATGATGTCCTGCCTAAGTCTTAAGAATGATATGCCGCTTCGAGATAAGAAATCATTGCACTAAATAAAGAAACCAGTATTTAATTAGATTTAATATGGCTAATGCTGTTTTCTATCATTTGGCTTGTACCGCTCTTTTATCTTCTGATTGTTTTCTTGCATGTTTATTGTGTTTATAATTGATTATTGTCACCATAAAACCTGTGCCAGTCTCTCAGGCTGAAAACCCCCCATTACCATTAGAACTAGGTTTAGCATAGGTTTAACAAGTAATTAGAATTGACTTAATTAGAGCAATTAAAATACTAATAGAATATAAGGTTAACAACCTCACTCTTAGTGTTCGACACCCTACTTACAACGAAACTCCACCCGATCGGGTACACTGCCCGTTAAAGTGTTGTTTTAGGATAAGTCGGCTAAATATAAATTTAAAACATGGTAATCAATAAATTGACCCTATATGACAGCACATCAAGTTTTTGGCGCCGTTGCCAGGGAGTGAACAAGTTTAACCTTTAATTTTATTAGTATTTTTAACCATTAACTTAGAATAATTCAATTAGTGTAATTTAATTCTGTTTGTATTAGATTTAATTTTGTTATTTAATTGTGTGTTTAAATTCCCGCATTATTTAATCGTTTTTAAACTACTTTGCTTCGTAGTCTGTCTCCTTGCTTCTGATTTCTAGCATAGGTTTATCATGGATAATCTAAACATCACTATGGAGGAATACATCAGTCTTCAAGAAGAAAATTCTCTAAGTCGCGGTGAGAAGTTCGATTGGAAAACTACCACATACGGCAAGATGAAATAATGTAAAAATAAGGAAGAGAGCTTCACGAACTTTGAAACTGAATACCCGGCCATAGTCTTTGATGATACATCCGATGCAACACTCTCATGTGAACCCACAACAAGTTCTTTTAACAATAACGAAATTAACTTTAAAATATCATTTGACGAATCCGATGATGAAGATTACATGGTAATTTTTGACGAAAATTCATTTTCTTATAAAATAATTTATGTCGATAATTTGAAAACGGATTTGGAAAATGAGAATGATAAAGTCAATATGCAATCATCTCCGTCACCAGAACCTACCATTGGTTATATTGACAATTTTGACTTCTTTAATGATTTTGAGGATGAATTCCCAGCCATGGCTTATAATAATAATCTAAAGTCTAAACCAGAGCCACTAATTGAAACTTCTGTAAGTTCTTGACATATCGATAAATTTGAAACATCATTATCCAAATATGATTCATTTCCTCTAGACGTAATTTTTCCCGATAATCTAAAAACGATTAAGGACAATGATGATAATATCGATATAACACAACCTTCTAGAAGTAACGTAGTAAACATTAAGACTAAAGGGTCAAATAAACTTCCAAAAACAAATCACGATAAAATCAATAAAGTTTTCATGGATTTTTTTTATCATAACATTGAATGCTAATATCGTGAGTTGGAATTATCTTAACAACTAGATGCCATTAAATCTCATTAAAAATTTATGTGTGTCATTTGGCATCTCGTTCGACCCTAAGCAGTATTATAAGGATGGTGCTAACACAAGAATATTGCGGAGGCCAAGGTACATTTTTCTTTACTTTGTTAAAATCTTTAAAAAATTAGTCTCCGTAAATGAATACGGCGTATCATGGCAACACCAATACGCCATATCAACCATTTTTAACTTACTTTGACTAAGTCAAACAATAATGTCCAATACGGCGTATTGGACACTTCCCTATACGGCGTATCCAGCATGAGTATAATCTCGAAATTATGGTCTATCCAGCATGGGTATAAAAACCCAGCTAATACACCGGATACCTTTTCACACACACTTTTCACTCACATTAAAAATGAAATTACCGCACCTCATTAATCTCGAATCGCAATCCATAGTTTATTTGTATCTCTCAAATCCTAATCAGAAGGTATGTTACCCTACTCTCTTTCTTTTTCTTTCTATTAGAATTAGGGTTAGGGTTTGATTTAGAGTTAGGATATGCATTTTTGTCATATACTCCTATCATACGTCCCCATTTCATTTGATAAACTAGTATAGCATGTATTTGTTACTATTAGGGTCATGGGGTCAAACGGGTAGAAACAGGGGAGACCTATTATTTTTCTCTACTGATACGATACGACGTATTCATTTTTAATGAATATGGCGTATCAAAGATTTTTCCCCTAAATATCCAAACCTATACGACATATTCATTATTTTGGATACGGCGTATAGATATCTTTTGAAAAACCCTCAATGTAGTCTCCTAATACGCCGTATATTCATAAAAATCTCTATACGACATATTTAATTTATCTATATACGCCGTATCTACCCCTGGAACAGAATAGTTAAAAAGTAATTTATTTGTGTACTCATTCTGTGTTACATGCAGATATGGCACCTTTACCATCAGTTGGGAGGTGCTAGGCGCATGATGACTTGGAGATAATTTATTATGGTATTGGGATTACATACTGAGAAGGAGATGGCAGAGGTTAGGTTTGGAGCCTATTAGCAGGGTAGTGAGAGACTGATCCCCGATAAGGGGGATCTTAAGGATTATTAGATGGAGATCTCGTATGAAAGGGACTTCTTGGGGCCTACCCCCTCTTATATTTTCATTCGAGACCCTGTGAGGAGACTATGCCACAGGATGATAGCCTGCAATATTTCTGGCAGGGGACAGGCACTTGAGATGGTGATCGGTGTCGATCTCTTCTATCTTTGCAGCATGGACAGAGGGACTGCTAACGTCCTGTATCTATTAGCGCAATATTTGTTTAGGCATGCTAAGGGGAGGAAGAGTAGAGCTAGGTTGTGTGGGGGTCACTTCATTGGGCGTCTTGCAGCTTATTTTGGACTGGTTAGTGATCAGGGGTTGAGGGGTTTGTCGGTGGTTACCAGTGAGCTCCCGTTGATTGATTTACATAAGCTTGGGAGGCTCAACATCTGTTTGAGGGTTGGCGATACATGGGCTTGGGTAGCCTCGGGACCATAGAGGCAGTCGGATGTTGCGGCTGGTGCCCCTGGAGTCGCTGAGGATGCTCCTGCAACTGATGAGGGTGCTCAGGCTGATCCAACATTCATGCAGGCACCTCAGCCACCGCCACCTGCCCCCAGGACTATACAACAGAGGGTATCCAAGGTTAAGGAGGAGGTGTAGAAGCTGCGACAAAGCATTGTAGGGCTGTGGGGAGATGTTGCTAGATAGATTACTGATCAGAGCAGGTTTTCCACCTGGATGGTCAGTTGTATGACTCAGTTGATGGATGCCAATGGTCGCACCTACTAGGCCTTTAATATCACTCTTGTAGGAAGCTCGCAGTTGCCCTACCAGAGACGCACCAGACGTAGGACCGGCGATGCCAACACCTCAGCCCCACAACAGCCAGATCCATGATTACTCTCACTCTTACTTTTTGATCTTGTGTAGATTTTTATTATTCATATCATGATGTATTTGAAACTTTTTATCTTTTGTTATATATTATGATGTGATGATTTTGGTTTGCTTGTGTGTGATAGAATCCAGTCTGGCAGTAAGTTTAACAACATAGCTCATTGATTGCTTACAGGATCAAGATTTCATAAACCTTTGCATGAAAAAAGTATTGACATGAGAGAAGAAGCTGGTGAAGGAAAAAAAAGTCTAACTTAAAGATTAGCTGAAAGAAAAGTGTTTATCGGGAGACAACCCAGTTGTTTTTAATTGTTTGAATTTTAATTTTAATTGTTTTATTGAGTCTATCTTCCCAGACACTCAATACAGCGTATCGAACCCCTATGTATACGCCGTATCAAACTTGTCTGGACGTTATCAGTCTTTAAATTCTGCATTTAATTTCTACAAAACTTTTAAAATTTTGTTTTTACAAGATGCAATATGGCATATCCTTCATGATATTGTAGAACAAGCTGGACCCCCATCAACCATTAGATAGTGCTTTAGACTATGCTTGTAAGTTTACAACATGAATTCAGGAGCTGTTAGTTTATGTAAGTGCTACGTGCCCTAATTCCCTAAACAAGAATGAGAAATTGGTTGTAGTAACACCAATGAACAAGACTAAGAAAGTTAGGTTTGAAGAACCTAAGAAATCAACAAGTAACACACCAAAACAGGCAGACTCACAAAACTCTAAGATTACTAACAAACCTTTGTTGACTTCTACAGGAGTGAAGAGTTCTACTAGTGCTAGCGGGTCACAGCCTTCATGCAATACAAAGAAAAATAGGATCTCACAAACATCCAGTAGCAACCAGAAGAATAAAGTAGAAGACCACCTTAGGAGCATTAAATCTAGTTTGAATAAAAAGAGTCGTGTTTCTGAATGTAATGTAAGTACTAGGCACATTATGTTGAAAGTGAATTCTAAATTTGTTTGCAAAACATGTAATGAATGTTTGTTTAATGCTTGTCATGATTTGTGTGTTGTTGATTATCTGAATAATGTAAATGTGCATGCAAAATCTAGGTCTATTAAGAGCAATAAGAAGAAAGTTTGGAAACCTACGGGTAAAGTTTTCACTAATGTTGGACATAGATGGATACCTACAGGTAGGACCTTCAGTATAGATAAAAATAAGTGCCATTTAACTAGGATCACTTACACTATAGTAGTGCCTCCTAAGAAGACTGTCTCAACAAAAATAGTTAAGAAAACACAACCCAGTAGCAACAATATAGGGAAACCCAAAGCAAAAACAAATGTGAGTTCGAGTAGTGAACATAAGATTCTAGAGTCTAGGATTTCTAACAACTTAGAATCCAAAAAAAATTAGGTATCTAAAGTTTCCACTTCTCTATCTTCTTCTCATGTCCATTTCAGGTCGTATAGATCATCCTCTGGTATTTGGACTCGGGTTGCTCCAAGCACATGACTGGACAACGCTCTCAGCTCATCAATTTTATTAGAAAGTTTATGGGTACTTGTTAGATTTGGGAATTATCATGTTGCAGCAATCCTGGGCTATGTGGATTATCAAATAGGGAATGTTACGGTTTCTTGGGTTTATTACGTGGAGGGGTTTAGACACAACTTATTCTCAGTAGGTCAATTCTGTGACTCTAATCTCGAAGTAGCATTTCGTAAACACACCTGTTTTGTTCGTGACTTGGAAGGTGTAGATCTACTCAAGGGATCAATAGGCAACATTTGTACACAATTTCACTAGAATAAATGATGCAATCCTCTCCGATTTGTCTCTTGTCTAAAGCTTCTAATACCAAGTCCTGGTTATGGCATCGAAGGTTGTCCTACTTAAACTTCGGTACCATTAATAAACTTCCCAAATAAGGTCTAGTTAGAGGCTTACCCAAACTAAAGTACAAAAAAGACCACTTGTGCTCTGTGTGCTTATTAGGGAAAAGGAAGAAGCACACTCATAAACCCAAGTCTGAAGACTCCATCCAAGAAAAGCTATATTTGTTGCACATGGATCTTTGCGGTCCAATGAGAATTGAGAGTATAAATGGGAAGTAGTGCATACTGGTTATTTTTGATGATTACTCATGGTTTACTTGGTGAAATTTTTACAATCTAGTGATGAAACTCCTGAGTTCATAATCAAATTTCTGAAGAAAGTTCAAGTTCATCTTAATGCAACTGTTAGGAATATCCACATAGATAATGGAACAGAGTTTGTTAATCAGATGCTAACGACCTATTATGAAGATGTTGAGATCTCACACCAAACCTCAGTTTTGCGTACTCCATAACAGAATGATGTTTTCGAAAGACGGAACCATACTTTAGTGGAAGCTGCACGTACTATGTTGATATTTTCTAAGGCTCTATTATTTCTATAGGCAGAGGCAGCCACAACAACTTGTTATACCTAAAACCGCTATTTGATTTGTAAACATCACAACAAAACACCATATGAACTTTTACATGATAGAAAACCCGACCTAAAGTATTTTAACGTCTTTGGTTCATTATGCTACCCAACCAATAACAGTAAAGATCTGGGTAAGCTGAAACCTAAAGCTGATATTGGAATTTTCATCGGCTACTCTCCCGTAAAGAATTTGATAAGCTAACGGCTATGGCTTTTGAACAAATCGATTCAGGACCTGAGCTTTAACTTATGACTCCTGAAACAATCAGTTCATGACTCTTGCAAAACCCTTCTCCCTCAACACCTTATGTTCCACCAACCAAGAAGGACTGAGATATTTTGTTTCAACCAATGTTCGATGAATACCTTTAGCCGTCTCTAAGTGTTGTATCTCGTGTGCTTCTTGTTGTTGTAGCTTCGATTCCTGCTAATACAACCGACACACCTTCATCAACTACCCTTGATCAAGATGCATCCTCTACTAGTACTTCACCAACAACACATGAAACATAATATCTAGTTATTTCTCAAGGTTTTAAAGGACAAGAAATTATAAATTCACCAATTAATAATGATCCATTTTCAAATATCTTCAATCATGAACCAAGTTCTAAGGAATCCACTTCAAGGGATGTAATTGAATCAGATGTGCATACCAACCACCAACCGTTTGAACACCTCAGCAAATGGACAAAGAACCATCCATTGGATAATGTTATCGGCAATCTTTCTCCACTAGTCTCAACAAGAAAACAACTACAAAGTGATGCCATGTGGTGTTACTTTGATGCTTTCCTCACTTAAGTCGAACCAAAGAATTACAAGGAAACTTTGAAAGAATCCTCTTGGATTGAAGCCATGCATGAAGAAATCCATGAATTCGAGCGACTACAAGTATGAGAGCTAGTACCTTGTCCTATTTATATCATGCTAATTAATCATAAGTAGATCTTCAAGGTTAAGCGAGATGAATTTGGAGGCATATTGAAAAACAAGGCTAGGTTGGGAGCTAAAGGATTTCGTCAAGAAGAAGGAATTGATTTTGAGAAATCATTTGTACCGGTTGCAAGGATTGAGGCCATCCGATTCTTCATTGTAAATGCCACCAATAAGAATATGACAATCTACCAAATGGATGTCAAGACCGCTTTAGATGAAGCTCTAGTTCCCATTGATGACCAAGTGATGATTAGTGCTTGCAATATGAGGATTGATCCATTCAAGAAGCAAAAGGAACCCACTTATCAGCTTATCATGGATATTCTCAAACAGTATTCGTGCTATGATAACACCTAAATTATATATATTATCGACGGCGTTATTTGTATATATTTTATCATTTCTCGTGAACTTTTGGTACTTAATAGCATGAAATATGTGCAAGTTCACTTGAAGACATCCCGAGCTCAAAAATATCAAAATGCAAGTGTTTATACTCATCGGAAGACAAGTTAGAAGAAAACAAAGGACTAAAGCTGAAAATGCCAAGAAGTGCGCCGGTTTTCCAGAAATGTGCGCCGCACTTCCCTTCGAATTAAATAGAATTGAGTGGAATTAAATGAAGTCTGTATTTACACCCAAGTGCGCTGGTTTTCTACAAAAGTGCACCGCAATTCCTTACAGCATTAATTAAAGTTCCCACGACTTAGGCTAAGTACGCCGCATATTTTATAATGTGCGTCGCACTTCGACCCCTTCTTAGCCTATAAATAGAGACGAATTTCACACCATTTGAAGCATTCCACACACAATCAATCAACAAACAATTCTTTCTCAAACATCTTGAGTTGAAGATCGAAATCCATCAAGAATGAAGAACAAACACCTTAATATTTAGTAAATAAAGATCTAAGTAAGATTCGATACTTGTAACGGGTGGAGTTTGATCCGTTTTCCTACCTAAGCATAGTATGTTTCTTGTTTCTCTACTTTATTTTGTTATGAACTCCATAGCCATGAGAAGCTTAATCTCTCATGACTACTCGGTGAAGTTAATATAATGAATAAGGGTTTGTTACAATTAAGATCTTGTTAATATTAAGCTTATGTTGAAATACTATCAGGTCTTAGCTTATCAACTTTGATTGTATGCATATAACGGTATAGGTCGAAAGACCCATTGTATGTTATACGGTTTTAAAGATTTCTCTATGGTCTTTATCGTTTGGTTGGAGAAATTCGCTTACGTTATTTGATAAACAAAATAGATTTCATATAATAGTAACTGGATTATTTGAGTGACACATTTGATCGAGTTAACTAAATATAAGTCTTAAGTTAAACAAGTTAATTTGTGAAAACATTTTTTGACGAGAAAACCTTTTATAAGTTAAACAACTTCGAATCTGAGATCGTAATCATCACCATTGCTTAGGAATTATATGAAACTATCTGAGTAGTCATCCTTCTCATTCCAACTCAGATTAAATCTAACTCACTCTATTCCAAACTTGTTAAAGTTAATTTCACTATGATTATTCAAACACAAATCAAATCCCTGTGGACGACCTTGTCTTACCTAAAATATTATACTACATACGAGGGTTATACTTTTACCCGTGTGTTTCCATTTAATAAATCGCTAATTCTAGTCTTATAAATTTAAAGCTTTTAAAACACAAATGTTTTTGGCTCCGTTTCCGAGGATTTATAAGTTGTTTTGTAATCGTCTCTTAAAATAATTTTTAACCACTCTCTCTTTTTTAAAATCGCCATACAGTTTTATGGAAAACTGAACCAAACCAAAAAAAATTATTTCCCTTGGATGCATACACGTGCTTCCAACTCTGAACTTGTCGAACCTTTACCTGAACCTGAACGCACCCTGAATCAAAGACTTCATCGACGAAACAGGAGAGTTCCATTCGAACAAAGAAACGAACCACCCGAACATCCAAAAGTTGTTTATGCTCTGATTCTTGACATCAACCATTTTTGTCACTTTCTATATACTCTTGAAAACTACAATCCCATAGATGACGAACCAATGGGGGCTGCCGACCGTGTTGTCGCTCTGACTCCCGGTTCCACAATCAGCATTCCTGAAACCGCAAACGAATTTGCCATTAAGGGTAACTACTTGACTCTCGTCAAAGGAAACATGGAGTGAGTGTATTTGGAATGAGATTTCTTATGGTTTGAAAACCCTATTGTTTAGGGATTGGTTTACTTGTTCCCATAATTAATTCATTATGTGTTAGCCTTAATTTATTGAGTCGAACAAGGAAGTTCGGTCACTCTATGATGGAGCTTCGGTCTTTAATTAGTTAATGTTGTAATAGGAAAGTATCGGGAATCGGGCTTGATAGTTAATCTAATATTGTATATGTTTCGGGTTTAATCCCAAGCAAAACCCGAGCCCGGGTCCTAGTTAAATATCCCGCGCGTCATTTAACGCGACGGGGTATATAAACTCTTTTCTATTTAGAAAAGAGTTAGTTGTTCAAAATATCTAAGAAATATCTTTTCTTTTCTCTCATCTCTCTCTCTAGTTTCTCTCTCTAGAACAACTCTTTCTTTCTCCTTTCTAGTTCGATTTCGTGATTGATTATATGAAGTGAAGTGTTACGGGATCCTACAATTGGTATCAGAGCTTCAAGGGTGGATTTGTGTTTGATTCTTGTGGTTGATTAGAAAAATTTGCTCTGCTTATTTTTGGTTTAAAAACCACGGGCTCAAAACGTTTATTTGGGCTTAATTGGTTGATTAAACTTGGTGTTTCTCGTGTTTATAATGCTAGGACGAAGCATTGTTACTCTACAAGTGCACTCAAGCTCAGATCAAAAACAAAGAATAAGGTTCGAATTTTAGTGTGTGGTTTCGTTGGAGGGTTGTAATATTGACGATTCACATGGAAAATACGGGTTTATGTGAGTCTAATCTTGTTATACACATCTATTATTGTTAGTTCTAGCCTATGTTTGTGTGGTAATCAGCTCATTTAGTGAAAATTTGCAAAATTCGTACCTTGGCATATTCGGTGGCGGTTTGAAAGATCACGTTTTTTTACGGAAGTTGTTCATGGCGGCGGTTTGACTAGGTCAACGACGAGTTGCTAAACAGCGAGTTGCTAAACAGCGAGTTGCTAACGGCGAGTTGCTAACGGCGAGTTGCTAAACGGCGAGTTGCTAAACGGCGAGTTACCAAACAGCGAGTTACTAATTGGCAGCGGTTTGCTAAGAATTTTTTTGTGAGAAAAGGTGTTTCCGTAAACAACCATAACTTATTGATCGGTAAGTCCGTTTCAAGCGCCGGTTTGACCTCTCAAATCGAAGAAAAAAACGAGACGGATCACGTTGTAACCACCCTTTAGCTGGTTACGGATTTTTCGAGGCCCAAAACACTCGTTTACTATGATTTATTGACATTTTTCAGTTTTTTGGAATTTGTGTTAAACTTGTTTTTGTTCTAGCTCACGGCCCATCTGTATTTTAAGGCCCGTTTCAGTTTGGTGAGCCTATTTAAACAAACAACTTTAACCTAGCCAGAAAATTATTCTTGGTTTTTTTTTTTTTTTAAAGACAATTAAATCATTGCCCGCTGATTTGAATCAATTCATTCACGGTTTTCTATTGGATTTTGTAAAATCCCTGTTAAATTTTTATCGGGTTTAATCATAGACTTGTAAAAATCCTGTGTAACGTCTATTGTATTCATAACCACACATCAAATCACACCACATCCACTTAAGATCCAAAACTTTCACTTCACTTTACGATAAAATCGGAGAGAAAGATCCTTATCTTCATGTTCAGATTCGAATACAAAATGCAACTAATTCAAGACAAACAAAAGACGTTGCATGGTTATCTTATCAACGCCTGATTCAACCTCACCGTCTTATCAAACAACGATTAAAAGGAAGTCGACGAGGATGGATTCAAACGCTGCGTTTTTTGCAACACTCTTTGGTCAAGATTTTGAGACTTTTTTACAAGGCAGATGTTCCTAAACATGGATCAACTTCCAACGTAACTTACTAACACGAATTTCACGAGATTGGATCCATGGCTTGCTTTTTAAAGTACTCGAGGAACAGTTTCAAATGTTCATCAAATCACAGATCTATTTGAAATATGAATATATTGTAATGACACGAAACTACTTTCTAGAATATACGCGACTCGATATTCCAGAATTCTATGATACACTGATCCAAAACATGGATTATGTCAAAAAGTTGATTGATAAAGAGCGCTTGCATAATATGGGAGTATGACAGCAGGGTGATATGAAGGACTGATGCAGCCGACAAAGAAAAAGTTGATTCGAGGTAAAGCATGGATGTTAGTTTTGTTATCATTGAAAACATTACGAGACTAATCACAAGAGCAGGTTACAAGCTAGCATGTTAGGGAATGATGCACATGTTGATGATGCAGATATCAGACCCATAGATGATGAAGAGCCAATGGCTGAGGTACAAACGACTGCTGAAATCAATGTCTTTGCTATAGGACAACAACATACTGAGCAACCCGAACTCAATAATGAAGGAGAGGTTGACCAGAATGCTGAACAATGTCATGACACATGTCCTTTGCTCCTGCCTACATCTAACTGATACAGACAACTGAATTTTCAAATCAAATTCTTGAATCTGAAAATATTCGTCTCAAAAAGACCGTTGCCCAATTTCAAAAAGATTTTTTAAGAATGGAAGCACATTGTGTTAATCTTGAACTTAAATATCAAAATCAAGCTTTAAAAGAAGGGCAACATGGTCAATTTTCGAAAGTAAAAAGTAATGAAGCCAAGGTTAAACATGACATCTTATGTAAATTGAAACAATAAACATCGAAATTGGAATTGTGTGGCTAAATTATAGCAGAGAATGAGCAGTTACATAAAGAAAAAGAGCACTTGAAACAGACTTACAAAGATCTTTTTGATTCTATCAAAAGGACACGAGTTCAGACCAAAGACAAGAATGACTCTTTAATGGCACAACTGAACAAAAAGTCTAATGAAAATGCTGATGTACTAGCTCAGATTCAGAAAAAGGGGTTTGCAATTGCAGCATTAAAAAATGAGTTAAGGAAACTAACAGGAAATAGTGTGAATACTAAGTTTGCAAAGCCATCAATCTTGGGGAAAAAACGGGTTGGACCCACGCAAACAATCGTTGTTAGGACAATCCGACTGCTGTTTAAGACTGAAGACCTAGAATTTCAAAACCAGGTTTGCCTCCTAAGTTGATGTGAACAACGACTTGTCAAACTGGTCACTACACATTATTTGCCAAGAGAAGAGAATCTGCCTGCAAAACCTCATCCATGGATTGCAACCAAGCTTATCTAGTATAGCTCAAACGACATTGTTATACTCACTCCCTATAGGAAGCTAAGAAAAGACACATGAACACCTCTAGGATCCCTAGAAATTTTTCTGACTCGAAAACATTTTGTTTGGCTCGACGTGTCATGAACTGTGTCTTTAATGCCAAATCAGACGTTTCTGTGTAATAAAATTCCTGAAAGAAGTCAACTAGCGTGCTAGATTCATTCCATAAGCTCATCAAATCAGAAACAAATCCCGTAGAGCACAAAGGGTTGCACGAAACAAAAAGACAGTCCCAAAAGGGACACAGGTTTTTAATCAAAAAGACACCACTGTGCATGTGAAAAACAACAAATCTCTAGACTGTCTTAGCGTGGCAACCAAAAGGGTTTAGAATTCTCAAGACGTTTGTCATAGTATGGGTTCCAACAGGAAAGACATTTCGCCTCTAGCACAACAAAAAGGTTGAAAATGAACCCCCAAATGGTTCAAATGCAGATTTCCTACCAATGTGAAAGGCCCACAAGCTCTTAATGTCAGGTGACAGGTACTCTTTAAGTACAGGTACATCGTTTCAATCCTACAGAGGAAGGACTCGAGTTTTGGTTGCGAAAAGAATGATATCACAGAAAACAGTTTGGTTGCATTTGTTACTTAACTAGAGATGGTGAAAATCTGGACAAGATGAAAGAAAAAGGTGATCCATGTGTCATGGTGGGATATTCTACCCGGTCGAATGGATATCATGTTTACAACAAGAGAACACGCTTGATAGTTGAGTCCATTCATATCAACTTTAATGATATCAAAGAAATGATGTCTGATCACAACAGTTCAGACCTCGCCCCACAACGACAAGAGATGTCTGTTGAAAATGTCTCTTCATACCTCGTTCCAAAAGGACAAAAGGCGTCAGATTATGACAACTCTGACCTCGTGCCCCCAAGACAAAATGTTGTTCCTACAGCAGACAAGACAGGTTCGTCACAACAAGAGTTGGAAGTTCTATTCAATCCTTTGTTTGAAGAATATTACACTCTAACACATGTTCATGCTGAGAGAAACAACAATGATCAAGCAGCGAATGAATCGTCTCAACAAGATGAATTTATCAATCCTTTCTGTACACCGGTACAAGATATTGCTGAGTCTTCCTCACGCAACATTGATAATACAAATATGCATTCATTTCAACCACAAAGTCATGATTACCGATGGACAAAAGATTATCCATTAGAACAAGTTATTGGCAATCCATCAAATCCAGTGCAAACAAGACAACAGCTCGCCACAGATCCTGAAATGTGTATGTTCGCGCTCACAGTGAGTACAAAAGAACCAAAGAACATTAAGGAGGCAATGGCTGATTCTGCATGGATAGAAGCGATGCAGGATGAACTTCATCAGTTTGACAGACTACAAGTCTGGGAACTCGTAGATAAACCGTTTGTCTAGATGGTTATAAAGCTAAAATGGTTATGGAAGAACAAAAAGGATGAAGATCAGACTGTTATTCGAAATAAAGCACGACTTGTTGCTAAAGGTTATGCTCAGGAAGAGGGTATTGATTTTGAAGAATCATTTGCTCCAGTTGCTCGCTTGGAAGCAGTTCGGATTTTCGTTGCCCACGCAGCACACAAGTCTTTTCCAATCTATCAGATGGACGTGAAAACGGCATTTCTTAATGGTCCACTGAAGGAGGAGGTTTATGTTGCTCAGCCAGAAGGGTTCGTTGATCCAGATCATCCAGAAAAAGTCTACCTACTGAGGAAAGCTTTGTATGGATTAAAGCAAGCTCCAAGAGCCTGGTACGATGAACTATCAAACTTCCTGATGTCCAAAGGCTTTACTAAAGGTACAATTGACCCAACTTTATTCAAGATAAAATACGGGGAGGATATTCTACTTGTGCAGATTTACGTTGATGATATAATTTTTGGATCGACAAATCCTAAATATTCAAAACGATTTGAAAAATTAATGCACAGTAGATTTGAAATGTCCTTAATGGGGGAGATGAAATTCTTTTTAGGACTTCAGATCCACCAGTCCCCAAAAGGTATTTTTATCAATCAGGCCAAGTACGCTTTAGAAATTCTGAAAAAGCATAATATGGACAATTGTCACTCCATTGGTACACCATTGGCTACAAAACCCAAACTAGATGTAGATTTGAGTGGAGAACCCGTAGACCAATCTGATTATCGTAGTAAAATCGGGTCACTCATGTACTTGACATCTAGTAGACCAGACTTAGTGCAAGCAGTATGCTATTGTGCACGTTATCAAGCACGACCAACTCAAAAGCACCTCAAGGAGGTTAAAAGAATCTTTAAATACCTAAAGGGTACCATTAACATGGGACTCTGGTATCCAAAGGATTCTGGCTTTGAACTAACAGCATTTTCAGACGCTGATCATGCCGGATGCCTTGATACTCGGAAAAGCACTTCTGGAGGGATACAGTTCCTTGGTGATAAACTTGTAAGCTGGATGTCAAAGAAACAAAACTGCACTGCAATGTCTTCAGCAGAGGCAGAGTACGTGGCGTTATCTGCAAGTTGTGCTCAAGTAATGTGGATGAGGACACAACTTCAAGATTATGGCTTCAACTAC
Source organism: Tanacetum coccineum (assembly GCA_026074375.1). NCBI lineage: Eukaryota > Viridiplantae > Streptophyta > Magnoliopsida > Asterales > Asteraceae > Tanacetum > Tanacetum coccineum. Next base: position 50,034 of record BQNB010002352.1, read on the forward strand.
AACAAAATACCGTTGTATTGCGACTCTCAGTCAGCCATAGCAATCTCATGCAACCCCGTACAACATACAACATTCACGAACAAAAGCACATCCATATCGGTATCAATTTCATAAAGGAAACAGAGTTGAAAAATGGTAATAATTGTATTAAGTCTGTGTGCAGCATGTCCCACTGAATACCAATGAGCGGACCATGTTTACGAATGCACTTACTGTGTTCGGTTTATGTATCGTGTCAGGGGGGGGGGGGGGGGGGTGCAAGGATTGGTAATGAGATGTTTGACTCAAGCTGGAACTGGGAGGTTATGACAAATGAGATTCTTGGATATCATCATCAAACATCACCATGTACATATTTTTGAGAAAAGAACAATACAAAAATATAAAAACTTCAAAAGAAAATACAAATTCATATAATCAGAAATTTCCAAAAAGACTTTTCTCGACATGTCTCTGGAATCGATAACATTTACGTGCTTAGAAAATGTCGATTAACTTGACTAGGGTGATGTAAATGACAGTTCGAAGCGTGAAGTTTGCAAATAGTTTCAAAACATGTCATTTTCTAATTTTCTAAATGGCTCTATGTGCAATGTCAGTACATAAACACAGACTTCAAAGTAAGGAAGGTTTATACTTAATCCTCCCAACTGAGAAAAATTAACATTTTGTCGGTCTTGAGATCTGTTCTTTACAAGACCATTCATATCTTTAAGCTCAAGAAAAGGAAAGTGTTAAGTTTCAGTGCGCTTACCCTTAACGTTAGAAGAGAAGTCCTCTACATCTGGTGTTTTCAAAAAGAAATGAACAGTAATTTTTCAAGAATTCTCGATGACAATTCATAATCTTTCAAAAATTAGTGTTCAACACTCCATCCCTACAATGTTTTTAAAAGACAACAATTTTTCAATTGATCTATTTTTGGGGGGAGTTTTTGAAAAACAAAGTTTTATTATTCTTGGATACATCTAAACGACCATTTTATGTATTACAAAACATTATCAAAATGTTCCAAACCATTTCATGCTGACATATTTTCTCCCACAGAGTTTAAAGATATATTTTAATCACAAGGGTATCTTAAAACTCTAGTGTTTATTATTTATAATAGGGGAGAAAATGTATTTTAATATGATCTAAATGACTAAAGTGATGAACTGTAAGGAAAAGGTTTATGGTTCGAATACTTATACCCAACAACATCTTAATTTTCACGACGATCCTGATGTAATAAGGTGGTTAGGTTAGAATCAATCTATGATCCAACAGAACCGGAGGAGTTCTACCCATGGATAATCCAAGATTAGAAATATAGCAGTCCTTAGTAGATTGGAGATGAACTGTATAAGGAATAATGTCGACTAAGATTGAGTTAAACTGGAATTTATCAAACCAAGGTGTTAGTAATGACTGTCTTGGTATGCATCTGAAGGCGTTGAAGGAATTAAAAAGAAAAATGTATGGATAAAGGGTCTAAAGAAAGAAAGCCCTTTCCACACAACCTTAAGCACGAAAACAGGGTCACATACATATGCTATCAGAAATCACAAGATGATTGTTTGGTATTGAAAATCGACTCATGGACCAGTGATGCAACAATGCAACAATCCATTCCCAGCCATTCGGGTTTCTTCATCAGAAACTTGTTCAATTTGTCACGGAGTTACACACGTTATCTATTGACATTCACTCCGAGATTCGTTGATATGAAATAGGTGCAATCTGCTCGCTCCGTAGTTACTAAAACCAAAATGCACTAAACGAGTCTAAGCCAAGAGATCAATCAAAAATCTCGTTAAGGGACCATTCCATTTCAAACACTTGTTGAACATCATCAAGTTCCAATCTGTTATCAAAAGTCATAACGCGATATCATTGTGTTTTGCCAAGGAACATTCAGAGTGATACTCTTAAGTATTCACAATGACGAATGGAAATCCTTCCAGTGTCATCATCAAACAGCACTGCGGTAGGTGACTTGCGAGATTCTATATGAATCAAACTTGTGACAACTGGATATCAGATTTGTCAGTAATGAACTTGACGGTTGATGAATTTGATTAAAAACATACACGCTCGATGTGTTACAAAAACTCTTAACGAGTGACAGTCGATTATCTTTTAAAATCAAATTTTCTCGTTTATCACTAACGTAAACCTGCAGGTCAAACGGTGGTAACGACAACCTCAATCCCATTCAAATGCTCAATCTACGAAGACAATCTATCTAGAAAGCTTAAGATTTAAAGACAAAGACTTCCGCTAAAATATGATTTTAAAGCTTTTAAAAGATAAGCAAAAGTCTGAGCATGGTGGTCAAAGACATAAGATCGCAAGATGGTTTACGCCAATCGCAAAGCAATGAGGAACAAAGTTTTACACCAAATAACGAAGACAAGACCATAGAAACACTCGCGCTTAAACGACAATGCAATCTCAATGATCTCATGAAGGGTGTCATCATGAACTCACTTCGGGGGAGATTGTTAGCCTCAATTTTATTGAGTCAATAAAGGAAGCTCGTTCCCGTGTTCAAGTCCTCACTTCGGGGGAGATTGTTAGCCTCAATTATTGGGGAAAAGGGGGGGGGGGAGAACAAGGATGCTCGTCACTCTCGAATGGTGCTTTCGGTCTTTATTTAGTCAAACGTTATAACAAATAATATCGGGAATCGGGGCTCGATAGTTAATCTAATATTGTATATGTTTTGGTTTAATCCCAAAGCAAAAACCGAGGCCCGGGTCCTAGTTATGTATCCCGCGGTACACATTTAATGTGTAGGGGATATATATATGTCTCGGTTACAACGTTTGACTAAATAAAGACCGAGCTCCATCGTTGATGTGACAGAGCTTCCTTGTTCGTATCAATAAATTGAGGCTTACAATCTCCCCGAAAGTGAGGTCTTTGTACGCGGGGAGGACGAGTTCCTTTATTGACTCAATAAAATTGAGGCTAACAATTACCTATGATGGGTAAGCGCTAATACATTAAGTAGATCTATTGGGCAGTGACTGCCCTGTTTGGGGTTGTGACATCCATGACGCGATCACCCCTAAAGGACATTTTGTTATTGGAGAATTTCTTATCGTATATTGCAATATTACCTTGTTGAGGGGGCAACAAAGGTATTGATTATTTTATATGCTTGGTTAAACGTTTTCAGTGGTGAGCTTAATACGATAATATATTATTCATTTACTTGACATGGTCATTCGTTGCCACTGTCGCTGGCTGATTTAAAACCTTGTGGTCCATTTCTAAACATTACTTTATTTATTAAATCCCTACTTGAATCGATAATGTTTTTTGAAATGTTGTAACGCTACTTTTCTTTCAGAAATATTACTTAAATTATTTCAACACTGCTTTTACTTAAACCTATGAATTCACCAACATTATTGTTAACGTTTGTGCATTTATTTTCTCAGGTTATTATATTGCTAGCTGTGCATTGGGAGCATTCGAGTCGTATAGATATCAAAACTATAAGGACTTGGTTTTCTTCACTTTCGATGACTGTTTTCTTTAAATATACAAATGAGTCATGTTTGAACTCTTGTAATTTTTGTTAAAAGCAAGTTATTAGGACATGATTACTTGAAAATTTTTATGAATGTGACATTTTATTAAACGTCTCTTTGGGAGGTCCGTATTTCTGTAACACTTGTACTTTATACTATGAAGTAGCACCCCAAGTGGTATTCCGCTATGTTGTCATTTTGGGGGTGTTACAGATTGGTATCAGAGCACTCATTATAGCGAACTAGGTCATTTTTAAAACTTTAGACTATAATCGTTTTTCGAAAATTTTTAAGAGTTCTTCACCATTGCCCGATATCCGCGCGCGCTAGCTCCCAGGTAACTTATATGCTCCATTTTGCATTCTTATTGGTATTATATTAATAATGAAAATATAATTCTTGGTTATTATTTTGCTCTCATACGTCTATCTTATGACGTCATATTATTTTCTTTATATCGGTTCGGTTATTTATACGCTGACACATTCGATTATCCGCGATACTTATTGTTTTCTTATTTTCTCCTCGAAACGTCATGACTAGTATTATATATGGATACTCGTACAATATGAGCCACTTCTCCTCTCAATTCTGAAGCTTATCCATCGGGTTCACCGCACCATCGATATATATAATATATTTATATTATATATAGATATTATATATATTTATATATATATATATACTATTATATATATTATTTTTTTTATATATATTTATATATATATAATATATATATATAATATATATAATAGTAATTCCTGTAAGTGTTGACTATTTTATGGTTACTTTGGTATTTTTAGAACTTTCGAGCTAAAGTTCCCGTATTTTTAAAAATGGAAAACTTGCTAAATCCTACTGTATATTTGCATTAATGAATAGGCTAATATGTTAGTGTCCTACTTGAGTGGGAGTTGGATTAGGAACGCTCCAACTACTTTAGGGAGGTCGAGATACGACCCAAAACCGTAGAAACAAACTTAGTGTGTACACATAATTTACAATGAAGATAGTTAGGCTTATAACTAATTTTATTTGACTTGGAGGTTGCTAGGTTTCTACATAGGTAAAGGGTAAAACATATGAGGACCATGTGGTTCTTTGGATAAATCCGTAACTATTCCGGATGAATGAGTTACGACTAGAACGACCAAACTAATCATAAATTGTGCTTAGATTTTCAAAATGAGTTTTAAACCAATATTTTCATATTAAGTGCCCCATTTTCCAATTAAAACCTGTAGGATTTAGATAAACTTAAATATGGGCTTTCTTTTTGGGTCAAACAGAGTTATAAAATGGGAATTATGCTTAAAACGATATAACAAGAAAACGTTTTAAAAAAACAGATTTGGCACAGATGTATAAAATGATAACTTCACTTAGGATCTTAACACTTTGAGTATTTATCTTGTAATCTCAGTAAACTAGAGTCTAACATCTTGTTTAAGGTGAAAACCGTTCATTTATACCTATTACGAATTATGAATAAGTGGGCTTATGTGTATCCGACATAGCGTACGTTCGTTTGTACGAATCATTCTTTGGGCTATGAACTTTTTTCGACTCATAATTTGTTATATGGATTTCTTTTCGAATGTATATTGTAACACCCCCAAAATTTGGTCGCAGCGAAGGTTTTAAAATTTTTTCCGGGGGGGGGGGGGTAGTTTGTGTTTTTTTTTTTTTTTCTGTTGTACTGTAACCTTTCTGGGCGTTACTTCATGATCCCATTGCACAAGTCAGAAGAGAACGACCTCTAAGTGTCGTTTGAAAAGTATTCTTGAAAAGTTTGGACTCCAATGTTCCTCAAATAGGCCAAGCATCTATTTCACCTGAGAAAACATGCTTAAAAGGGTCAACATAAAGTTGGTGAGTTCATAGGTTTTCGTAAGTATAATTGTAAATCCCAAAACTATATATATAGGTTTACCGTGTTACAAGTTTTTGCCTTACAAGGACTTTGCACGATTATAAAACCGACATATATAGGTTTCGTTTATATAAAATACCAAAGTTCAAGTTATATATTGTAATGAACACGATATCCCAAAATGTTTCAAGTAGATGAACACAATATCCAAAAATGTTTCAAGTAGATATTATAATGAACACAATATCCAAAAATGTTTCAAGTAGATATTATAATGAGCACAATATCCAAAAATGTTTCAAGTAGATATTATAATGAGCACAATATCCAAAAATGTTTCAAGTAGATATTATAATGAGCACAATATCCCAATTAGTTTCAAGTATGTAAGAGAAATGATTACGATTACTCTAAGTTCATGGAACTGCGACGTAGACTTATAAGTATGCCACTTTATTCAAGGCACGGTATCTAAATCATTAGAATTCAGTGTTTGGCCCCCTATTGACACCAATCCAGTCATTAATCCGGACATGATTAAAACGTTCGTTAGTTCGATCTCGAAACTAGTGAGAGCTAATCACCCGAACGGGGGTTGTCAATCCCCAATAGATCTATTTTATAACATTCGCGCTCACCCTCCAAGTGATTTACAGTTCATGAAACCTAAGCTAATCCGTAATTATTCGAGTAAAAGTCAAGTATGTGTTTACGTCCAAAAAGTAAACCAAGTAGTGTATCTCATCGCGAGATATATAAAAGAGTATGTAAATCAATTTGTTATCAACCATATAAATGCATTTGTAAACAAGCATGTTCTCACCCCAAAACTTATAAAACAAATCATGTAAAACGTGGGGCTATGAACTCACCTTGAGTGAGCAACTGCCAAGTGTATCACAAATAATGCGTCACGCAAATCGTCGAATGCAACCTATTTAATTTAAGGTCGTATAAGTACTAATTCATTGTGTTATCTTCTACATGCATTAAGTTATTTAGCCTATCACCATCTAATTGTTTGAGTGAAAATATATTTATAATTGTAAAACATTTATAAATATCTGAATAATGTAATTATAGTTATTCCTGGTAGTGTATTAGTTACTCCTGGTAGTGTATTAGTTACTCCTGGTAGTTATAGTTACTCCTGGTAGTGTTGTAGTTACTCCTGGTAGTTATAGTTATTACTACTGGTAGTATATTAGTTACTCCTGGTAGTTATAGTTACTCCTGGTAGTGTTGTAGTTACTCCTGGTAGTTATAGTTATTACTACTGGTAGTATATTAGTTACTCCTGGTAGTGTATTAGTTACTCCTGGTAGTTATAGTTACTCCTGGTAGTGTTGTAGTTACTCTTGGTAGTGTTGTAGTTACTCCTGGTAGTGTTTTAGTTATTACTGGTAGTGTTGTAGTTACTACTGGTAGTTATAGTTTATTTTCTAAGTCTGACCCGACTATAATGACCTACTAAATCACATTTTCATGACTCGGGTTCTAAAGAGAATTTATGCGAAACGATATTGGTGAACACACTTCCAGTTTATGTCGGCGACCGAAACGGCTGGGATCGGGGGGGGGGGGGAGATTTACTCCGAATTTCTAAAATTCGAAGACAACATCAACTCCCCTTTTATCGATATCACCGAACATGGGCCGAAAAAGCTACTTCGCATCAGATCTGATGCAGTTTGTATTTAATTACCAAAAAGCCAGATTTTGCCCCGCCTTACGACCCGTTATCACTCGCTTTTAGACTTAAAGAACCTCGCGAGGAAGTAAAACGACCTTCCGAACGACTTTCATGTTTCGGCCGAAGGCCGAAACGGACTCGAAAGTGCCGTAAATACCATCTTAAAATCCTGACAGATTACCATGAATTACAATATGATGAATTTTATATACGCTCGAATATTATACCTCGTTTTCGCTCGAAACTTTTTCGTCTATAATCCGTTTGACAAGTTTCTTACCTTTTCGGAATCGTCCGTGAATCAATACTACTTTTATTAAAAATATAATATTAATGTGTTATATATACGATTTTGGACAGAATCTTTGAGTTGACCTTGTTGAATCCATTTTTAACCTTGCTTTTATACCTTACTACTTTTGTAGTTAATCATTTTCTTACCCTACTATATGGTAAATACTTTCTTCAATCCCTCTTTAAACATGTATTAGCAATATTCAACATATATAATAGTGTTCAAAATGATCCATTTCAAGTAAAAACTATTTACATGGTAAAAATCCCTGCATGGTGATTCAAGCTACAATTGAAAAACTAACATATGCATAAATGAATATTGAAAGAAACATAAGGGTTCTAGATGACCTTATGGTGTTTGATGATGATAAGCAAGTGCTAAATCCTTGTTAGACTTAAAATCAAAGCTTGCACAATGAAAACCCTAGTTTTCTTAAATAAACCTTAGCTTCCCTTTTCTTGATTAAAGCTTGAATATGGCTAACCAATGCTTTAGTATATCTTAGGATGGATGTGTAATGGCTTTTATAGGTTGTATAAAGTTTTGTATGGATTTGGTTGGAAGGGGGTTTCAAGGCCTTGGGCCTATATAGAGGGTAGAAGGGAGAGATTATTTGATTTTTACCTTAAGGAAGTGGATATGTGTGTTAATACTTGCAATGTATAAGTCTTGTATATGTTATGACTTTGTCACAAGGAGACACCATGAGGGTCTTAAGGAGTCTTTGGTCAAAGTCCTTGGTCAAAGTTTGAAGAAATTAATTATATGTTCCCTAATAGTTGAGGTTATCCCATGAAAACTAGGAAATGTGTTTTCTTATGAGATTTTCTTGCACACTTTGGTCCATATTCGGCCATAGCTCACAAGTCACCTACCATGAGCTTGTTTGATGTTGGCTCAAGCAGGATTTCCATCTTCATTGTGAACACATTAGTGTCACTCGGATGTTCTGACAAAACCACAAGGATAATGCATAGGACTCTTATGATAACCCTTGTTTTCACATTGTGTAAAGAACAATTAATGTGGAATAGTGTCCTAATGAGATTAATTGATGATCTCTTAGCTCTAGACTCAATTGTGCATTTTGGTTTAGGGATCGGAGGCTGGAGCGAACTGTCACCTTTTCAATATCAACTAACTCGGAGTGAGAAAGTCAATAGATAACGTGTTTAGTCTTCGTGAAAAATGAAACATAAATCTTTTGAGAGCTTCTGAGTGGCTAGGGAGGGTTGTGCACTGCATCATTGGGTCCATGATGTCAGTCTTCAATGTCAGCAATCAACCATGTGATTCTAACAGCATATGTAGTGACCCGGTTTCTACCTAATGTTTAAGGAGGGCTGCTTTTTTTTCACCCTTTATCTTAACATTTCTTTTTCATTCTTTAACCTCTTCAGTGCTTACCGAGACTTCATTACTAATACTTTGTTGGGTATGTTCCAGTACTAGCTCCATCTCAGTCCGTACTATTCTCTTATTCTCATAATACTCCTTTTGTAATCATAACTAGGACTTCTATACTAACTAGTGGATTGTCCCTGGTGTAAAACCCCATAATTAAGGTCACTACTTAATTTAAATTTATAATTAAATCTTAAATTTTAATCATTCATTTCATTTTCTTAATCAATTTAAATTATCCGTTTTTATCAATCGAGAAACCAATGACTCCGTATTCGGGCCTTGAGTGCCAAATTATTTTTATTTTTGTATTTTACGTTTTCCTCGTGTTTTATATTACACCTTGACGAAAATCGTGTTTTAGGAAAAATTATCGGGCTAAGAAAGGTCTTAGGGCCCGAGAATAATAGGTATTAATAGTTAAGTGGGAATGGGCCAAAGCCCACTCCCTCCCCTCTTCTAATAACTCGGCAGCCCAAGTACACACCCTTTATAGATACAATTTTTTTATTTGATCCACTAAGCTACCAATCCAAGAAAGAGGCCCAACTTCAAATCCCCTACTCCCCCTTATATCTTCAAACGACACACACAGTTTCAAAAACAAAAAAAAATTATAACCTCTTTCTGCTCTTCTCTTTGGTTCGACACAAACAAACCCAAATCCACCATTTTCATTCTCAAAACTCCACTAAATCTCCTCCAATCAACCCTAAATCACTACAATAATAAACCCTAATTATCCCTCATCTATAAAACTCAATCATGCATGTGTTTGAGAAGTAGTGATTTTTGAAGATCTTGAAGATTTTAAGGTTTTAATTTTTGGAGGTTACAAGATGGTTAGGGTTTGATAATAAGTAATATTGAGCAAGATTGGGATAGGAAGAAGTTAAGGTTTTCTTTTGTTTGGCTTTGATGATTTCGGCAGCCCAACACAACACCCTCTAGGGTTGTGTTTGATCTTTTAAAACAACAATTGTAAGTTAAAAGTGTTTCCTCAAACACCTCTTTATTGTTTTGATTTTCTAGTTAATGCATGTGCTTGACGCTTGATTTTTATGATCATGCAAGCATTGATTATGAATGATCTTGATTAATTGGTGTAAGTGAGGAAAGATGTTTGTTAGATAGTGTACTTTGATGATTAGTGGCCCTGTGATGAATTAATTGAGGATTTAGAGGTGTTTAGATGTGTTATTGGTTGATTTAGAATAGGATTTTGCGGGCTGTTTTGGGACTGCAGGTAAATGGAGCTTGTTCTCTAAAATTTTGGCCTGGAGCCTGTGAGATAATTTTATGGGTGAATAGATATAGGTCTTGGAATCATGAGATAGTTGGATTCTCAACCAATTCCTCCGTATGAGGGAGTTATGGTCAAAATACGAACATGGGTCAATTCTGGACCTTCGATTAAAAAGCATGTTAATGTCAGGGTTTTTGAACTAAAAGTTTAGGTTTTAAAGCTCGGGTCAATGCTAGACATCTTATAGAAGCTCCAGCAGTTGGCCTCATATTCATTTCTATTTTAGTTTAGGATTTATGACTAAAACGGCAAAACTAAGAAATTCAGTTAAAAATCTGGTTTGACCTTCGGTTAGTAAAAGTTGTTTTCCCGTTGATTGGTAAAAGAGTTGAATGATTAGCTTAATGTTTTGAAAACTAGATTCATGTGGTTATCCAGGGGTGAAAACCTCACCTTTATATCTTTTATGGAATGATAGATATGGTCCGGTGATCATGGCAAAATTCTGCAAACGGTAGTTTTCTGTTTTGAGTTAGCAATAGTAAATTGTCTTTTTTGTAAATTGGTAAACATTTGGAGTTTGAGGCTTAATGTTCTGGAAAATATACTTCAAAGCCTTTCCAGGGGTGAAATCCTCATGTCTATATCTTTTATGGTTTAGGATTTATGCTCTCTTGAAAATGACTAAAATCAGAAAATTGACTTTTACGTCTAGGATTGGATAAATGAAAAGTGTGATCACATCCAATTGAGATAGGAATTAAGGGACAAGACTTAGTAGATGTTTATTTTAGTTTGACCCCAGGTTAGACATCATTATACTTTATAAAAACACTTTGGTTTAGTCTTGGTGCAATATTGTTTATGTTTCGAAATGTTTAACTAGTATTGTATAACTATTCTATTATAATGATATCATATATCATTCTAAGTCGCGACTTGCTTTATAGGTCTCGACTAATATTTGGAATCATCTTCTCATTGTTGGTTTCTCTTCGATCATCCACTTACGGTGAGTTCATAGCCCCATCTTTTCTTCTTTAATGGTTTTCATAACTATTTTCGGGGTGAGAATACATGCTTGTTTTAATAAGCAAAAATTATTGATTCCAATTTCATAAGTATTACATGAATGCTTTTACAAAAGATTTTACTTGCTTTACACATGATTTCTAATACATGGTTGTTTACCACTGAATTTATTAAAGCTTGATTTGCTTACTACACGATTTGGGATCATTGAATATCTATTTACAAAACTAAGAGTTTTGAACATATTAATTGTTTTAAATTGGACACAAGTGCTTGATGGGTATGCTTGACCCGATTATGAGTTTATCTGCATGAGTACCTATTGTAAAAAGGCCCCGAATTTCATGCACTGTTAATTACCTATGATGGGTAAGCGCTAATACATTAAGTAGATCTATTGGGCCGTGACTGCCCTGTCTGGGGTTGTGACATCCATGGCGCGATCACCCCTAAAGGACATTTCTTAAAGTATATTCCAATATTACCTTGTTGAGGGGAAAATTATATGCATATTTTATATGCTTGGTTAACGTTTCAGTGGCATGAGCTTAATGCAATAATATATTAATTCATTTACTTGACATTGCATTCGTTGCACTGTCGCTGGCTGATCTTAAACCTTGTGGTCCATTACTAAACATTACTTGATTTATTGAATCCCTACTTGAATTTCGAAAATAGTTCTTTGAAATGTTGTAACGCTACTTTTCTTTCAGAAATATTACTTAAATTATTTCAACACTACTTTTACTTAAACCTATAAATTCACCAACATTATTGTTGACGTTTTTGCATGTTTTTCTCAGGTTATTATATTGCTAGTTGTGCATTGGGAGCATTCGAGTCGCGTGGATATCAAAACTTTAAGGACTTGGTTTTCTTCACATTCGATGATTGTTTTCTTTAAATATACAAATGAGTCATGTTTGAACTCTTGTAATTTTTGTTAAAAGCAAATTATTGGGACCTGAATTTACTCTAAAAATTTTAATCGAATGTGACATTTTATTAAACGTCTCTTTTGAGGTCGTTTTCTGTAACTTGTACTTTATACTATGAAGTAGCACCCCAAAGTGGTATTCCGCTGCGTTGTTGTAATTTTGGGGGTGTTACAATCTATTATAAATATATCATCTTCTTACAGGGAAATTTTTGCTTTATCTCATTATGCAACGTAACTTGCATCTCTAAAGTAAACGAGCTCACGCAACCTCTATTAATGCCATCTCTATCTATGTTTATATCATGTAAACATCCTAATATGTCAAATCTATATCTTAATATCATTTTTACCAAGTACATTATCCATTTAACGTACTTTTCAAAATGTTATATCAAAACAAGCATTAAACTTTAACGTTTACATCAAAACCCTAATTATATGTAATGTATACATATAAAATGAATTTGCAAGCCTTCAAAACATATGTACAAGTTTACAATGCACCATATTCGAATCATAATTTCCCTCCAAGTCAATGTACAACTCATTTAAGCTAAATGTACCAGTCAATAATGCCTAAAAACCTAATTAGATCATTTAACCTCCTAAATCACGTTTAAACTTTCCACCTCTTTAACACAAGGTACAAGCACTTAATTCATGACTTATAAAACCAAAACCTAATCCCTAAATCATTCTAAAACCTAATTTAAAACCCTAAACCCTAAACAAAATCCTAAAACCCTAATTTCTCTTTAAACCTAAAACTAAACTCTAAACCTTAAAACTAAGCCCTAAACCTTAATCCTAAACCCTAAAACTTAATCCTAACACTAATCCTAAACCCTAAACTATCTTAAACCCTAACCCTAACACGAATTAAAACCCTAAAACCCTAACCCGAAAGCAAAACCAACCCGACACCATTTTCTTTCTATTTTGACCCATTTTTACTCCTAAGCTAGCACCCTAACACCTCAACCACCACTATGACTAACCAAGCAGCCACCCAAGTAGCTTACAAGCACCTCTATTCCTTTCCTTGGCCACCAAGCTTGCTACATCACCTCCTTGTTGCTCCTTTCTAGCTGCGGCCACATCACCCCTACAAAACCCTTCCAACACTTCATAGCTACTAACCTAGCCTTAAACACTCACCTCCTAGCCCTCCTAAGTCAGCACCCTACAAGATTTAGCCACCACATCACTTAAAATTTGGTCTCCAAGGGTCATTCGACCTTATAAATAGCCGCACCCTTCATATATCAATCTCACACCTCTCAAACTCATTTCTCACAATCAATGGAGTTCTAAGATGATTAAGGAAGTAAAGAAGGTCCCCAAGAACAAAAGTGAAGCCAAGAAGTCAAGAGAAGAAGCCTTGCAAGGTTGTTTCCAGGCGTACGAAACTCAAAACCCATTTTGGACCCACTTTGAGGTCAAGTAAGCCTAAGTCTCGTTCAATAAGCTTGTTTTCTGTTTTGAATCCTTAATAAGTATCTTATAATCATGTATGAACTCTTTTTAAAAGCTTTTAACTCAAAACCATGCGTGGTTAATTTTCTAAAACCAAACGAAACCTTAAAACCCTAATTACTTGTTTTCTTTAAATCTACAAGCTAAACTCATAATCTGTTGTTATAAGCTATTCCTATAAGCTTATTTATCATTTCTATAAGCGTTTTATCAAGTCTTAAAAGCTTAAACCCATCGGGTTAAATTTTTTAAACCAAACGACCCATTTTTGTGTTTTTAAGCTCATAAGCTCTTTTAATAAGCTATAAGCTCGTTAAAGCTATTTATCCTAATTTATTTTAGCTTATTCTAATAAGACATTAGCTATAAAACTCTTTTAGAATTTAAAAATACCTTATTATGGATTTTGGACTTGTTTTGCAAAAGTATTCCGTGCAAGGGGTATATATCGTAACTTTCTGAAATTTATAACTAAAGGGGCTGATAATGTCATTATTTCAAATTTATAACTATAAGGACGTATTTTGCTAAGTTTCTAATTTAATGATTTAAATTATATAAAGTTTATATATAAAGGACTAAAGTTGTAAAAGTTTATAAACCAAGGGTATATATTGCCAATTTTGCAAAACTTAAAAATATAAGATTTATTATTTATTATAAATTATAAAAATATATATTAATATTATAAAACTCAATTTTATTAAAACCAGACACATTTATCGTTATTAATCATAAATCGACGCATTATTTCATTATATATTTAACATAATCTATCATCGACTAACTTTTGAAGAAACTTAAAATTTAATCGTATCACGTTACTAGAGAGCTTCATATAAGGGATTTCATTTGGGTATACATTTTGATGAGTTTGCTGGATTTACGATTTAAAGTGTCCTGGCTCCTCAAACGTTTACTACATGACTTCTGAATTATGATGACCCGAACAGTGATACAATATTTCCATAAATCAAAGATATACGTTAAACATCATGAAGTTTTGAAACAAAAACTATCACACTAAGACTTGACATATCACCCCAGGTTACGTGACGAAGCCGTTACTTTCACTTGATATACTTTTGCCATCAATCAGATTTCCCTATATTGTTAAGGTGAGTTCATAGCCTCACTTTTAAATCTTCTATTTCATAAACCTGTGAGGGGGATACATGCTATAAACCATAAATTTAAGTGTTTTCTAAATGTATGCTATCCTGATATATTATTGCATCTGTTGTCTAAGTCCCTTTATGCCAAAAGACCTCCACCATCATGGACCATTAATCACTTGCGAGTGAACGCAAATATTGTGAATAGGCCTACTGGGATTGACGAATCCCGTTTGTGTTAGCCGGATAGGTAACCAAACACACTATATTTGAAACTTATAGGTATATGGTAATTACCTACATGGGGCCATTTTCTTTATATATATCATTATTGATATATACACTAGTCAGTTTGAGTGCCATGAGCTTAGACGCAATAATACTGTTTTCCATAATAATT